>JAMYHX010000620.1:0-22928 GCA_025529335.1 Rhizopus sp. PT2906
GTAGCCTTTGTTGCTACGATGTACTGAGATTAAGCCCTTGTCATTGAATTTGTTCCTGTAAAGGAACTCATTCAACTTTATAAAATAATTTTATTTTTTATTTTTATTTTATTTTTTTATCTATTTAGTCTCAGGTATGTTGTTCTTATGTAAGAAGGCTTGTTTTTTTCTTTTTTTTTCGCAGGGATTTCCTGTAGAATTCCCTTTTATAGCCACATATAGATGTATTCGTGACGTTTGATATGAATAAAGTCATTTTTACCAACACCATTGTTTCTTTTTTTGAAGATTACTAATATATATTCATGTCCTTGTTTTGAGTTCACTCATAAATACATGAAGCTTATGTAGACAGGATATACCACTGTGGATCTCTCTCATAATCCTTTAGACTTAAAAAAAATCAACTTGCACTTGCCTCAAATACTTCACTAATTTAGGTGTGTCCGTCCAATGTTAGATGCGTTACTCGTTTACTTCACCTTTTTAATACTGTGATGGTGCGAAATAATGATTACGACAACTCGAGTAATCACCAAGACCGCAGCAAGGATGTAAAAAGGGGAGAGAAAGAGAGAGGATGACTTAATTTTTTTTTTTTTTGATTTCCTGTTATTATCCGCTTGTTTTATATTATCAAAAAGACAGGTCAATATTTTTAGGACTCTTTTATTCGATAATATAAAGCTCCCGTTCAAAGAGTATTTTCAATAAGTTATTGTAGTCAATGATATAAAAGGTTACTGCATAACGTATATCAACATGCTTAGTGAATTTATCTGTGGCTGGTTATGATTCTACACTCTTGTCAATATCATACTATCTAAGAGACCAATGACTGGGATCTAACTATTAGACTTGTTCTTTAATGTGCTTATTCTATTGTTGGTTGCATCAGTTACACCCAAGAAGTGAATGATGACATTTATCGTAATGCTCCGATTCGATACATATATATGACTTCTGTAACATAATCGTGCTAATAAAAAATAGGCATATGCCAATGAGTTTCTACGTAACCTTTTATTGCAGATCACGACAAGGGGGGAGGGCTCATTATTACTGAATGAATTAATCATGTTCGGCGCTCATTGGATACGACATATTATACAAGGATAGCATATTTTGTGGTCAATCTATTTTTTTTTTTTCATTCTCTAAAATAGTTTTATACGATAGGACGAAGTATTTATAGAGTAAATACAACAATAAACAAAGCACCTCATTGTTAACCATTACCAGAACTAATGAAGCAGCTGCCGTGCTGCATATAAAGTTGTCCATTTGAGCGGCGACATTGACATGTTTAGTGAGATAACTTATTATAATTCTCGAGTATAAACTTACAGTAGAGCATACATTCTACTCTCTGCTTCTTTATTGCATCAGATGAAAACACACAATAAGATATAAGCCTCAATTCTATAACAGTAGCTACTGACATTTTATAATAACATATCCACATATTCACTATAGTAATATTGATTTCAGCTTCAATAACTCATACTCAGATTCTCTCTCATTGAATCTATATTCTTATCCAGATATAAAAATTTCCTCTTCTTCTACAATAAACTCTTTGGTTGAAAGTCATTGATTTATTAGTTCCTTTTGTCTGTTTCCACTCGCAATACAGCAAGAATAGTAGCTTACCAGCCATTTGATAGCAACTATAATAGTAGATCTTTTATTTAATTGTATTTTCTTTTTGTCTTTATCTCAGAATAAAGATTAGTCTCAAAGAGTACTTCTTTTGTCTTTTGTCTTGTGTCTTATACGCCATTACATAACATAAGCCTTGCTGTACTTCGCATACATTTTCTCAAATATTTAGAGTTGTTATTATTGTCTGTTTTATCCCGCTTTTATTTTTATATTCGTAAGCGTTTATGTACGCACATTGACGTCGTTTATTATCAAGCTCGAGCAAATATGCAGGTAGTACTGCAAAGTGATTTAACCATAGAATTGGTTTTACTTCAAAATACGCTTTTCGTCATATAACTACTCACAGTGTTCCTTTCCTTCAAAATAACAGGAAGGACAAATATACATTGTTTATACGCATCTTTATTGTCAACTCTGTTCATATTAGACTCTCTTCTTGCTCTAATATCAAGCTTAAGACAAAATACGGCATTTCAAATTGTAGTAGCTCTTAAATTTTTCATCAAATGTACGTTCTTCACAAAAAGTATAAGATTCTCTTATTATTTCTACAAGCATTGGCGTATATAGCTTCCAAAAGAAAATATAAAGTAAATATTGCCCAAAAATACACATTTATTTATCGTTAAATTATCCGAAAAGCATAATGAGACAAGATGACAGTGAGTGCCGAGTCTTGCAAAGAGAGATGAGCGCTTTTTAAGATAAAATAGTTAGTTATTTGTATTTTAACAGCGGGCACCCTTTTATATGCCAAAAGCCAATGGTAACTAAGCATGAATAGATGAGCTGTTAACAGGATTATCAATTAAAGGTTTTCTACTGTCCTTTTCATTTGCTAAATTATTTCTAGAGAAACGCTCGTACCTCATTAACTTTGATTCAGCCCTTAGATTCATAATATTTCATCTTTATTTCATGCAGTCATGTCCGTCCAAAACATCGACGTGTCGTTCAAAAATTTAAAAGAATAAGCAAAATAGAAGTTATTATAAGCGATATACGAACTAATGTAATGGTCACTTTAGGTACCATACCATCTTCTGGTATAATTAATATTAGAGTATGTTTATCATATATGCATTCACAAGAAAAACTAAAAAAAAAAAAACAATTCTTGTATCGCTCAAGGTAAAGGCAGCAGCTGGCATCAGGTCGCGTCCCTTTTCTTGACCATTCCATTGTTCTCTTGAGATTACTTGAAATGTTGCCTAACCGACAATACATAGTTACTGATAAGACTCGTATCTGTATAAGGAACAGTCCATAGTTCAATCTTACATTAACTGAATCAACTCAAATTTCTTATATTTCTCTAATGCAAATGAGTTTTTATAAAAGGCGTGTTATACCTTTCGATTATACAAAGCTGCTCTGTGTATTTGCAGATCGTTAATTTGCTTTTTGAATTCATTCATGGCTTCTTTTAAAAAAGAAATTCAACGTTCATAAACAAAAGTAATTATATGGTTCTTTTGGCTAATAATAAGCAAAAATTGTCCTCTCCTTCGTCCATGCTTCACTAAATATTGGCCGTATTTCACCATTAGAGTCTAATCACATATTTTCTTTATATTGTACGCTTTTCAACATGATATCTCAAACTTCTATTTGACCTTGTTAAGAATAAATTGCTTTTCGTATAAAATAAAAAGAATTCATCCCTGCTTTTATCTTTTTGCTCTCTAATATGTCAAGATTGTAGAGGTTTGTTCTTTTCCTCATTGAATGGTGTTCTACTTGCTATCAAAAGGCATTATAACCCTAGATCACAACAACCTTGTCTTCATCTGACCTTTATTAACAATATCTACATTATTTGTTTTCATTGTCGTTGGATTTAAGACTGGTATTACATATCCATATCAATTTTTCAGTACAAACCCACTTAAAATTCTTTTTTACGCATTGTAAGAAGCTTCTTGTGCCATTTGCTTGCAGTCACTCCTTTATTTTCAAGATTTTTTTCTTCACACTTAAAAGAAGGGTAAACGGTAGCCAGATTAGATAATTCAGTTTACCTTTGTTATGCAGTCCAAGATTTTAAAACTTTTATCTAAACTGTGAGTGTATATGTGTTATCATTTCCTCTTTTATTCATTTCAGTATAATGAAGATCCACAGAGTATCAATGTTAAACACTTTTAGCTTCAGTCATCAAAATACTTAAACACACTAAGCAAAGACACATAGGAAGTGTAGCTTGTCTTTAATGTCAGTTTTAACTTGCCACTGTTAGCTGTTTTATAAATGCATAATCTAGTCTCCTTTTTAGTGATTAAGTATGGATGTATGAGAAAAGGGAATAGTTTATTCTTTTAGGTTTTTGCCCTTTGTAAAAAGGGTAGAATTAATAAATAACTTCCATATCTAATGTACCAGCTCTATTGGCTTCTTCTTGTAATCTTTTTCTCTTCCTTTCTTCTTCTAATCTAATTCTATCTGCTTTTCTAGCAGTGTACCTTGTCAATAGATATCCTAACGTAGCTATTGTCAGCCCAGCTAAGCAAACACCGGCTAATGATGAAATGATAATAGGATCAATATAGGTTATACGTATATCTTAGCACATACTCATTCCTTTCCATATAGTTTCCCACCGAACAGCTTCTATTTCTGTACGAATATCACCAAGTCTTATTGTAAATTTATTATTTATTTCTTGTATCTTCATATCCATCGTCTTTTGATCCTCTCTTGTCTCGTTCTTTCGATTATTCATATCCATTTGTATATCATTTTTCATGGTAGCAACCCCTTCATTGAGTCTCTGCTCTAATATATCCACTTCCCTCGTTAGTAATGTTAATTCAGATTGAAGCATCTGCATGTCATTTCTCCTGAGCACTTGTATCTCCGTTCTTAACTCTGATAAAGCGGCTTTAAATAAATAGGATTCCTATAAGCAAACAATAAGGGAAATTATGATCATAATATGCCTTATATGAAATACATTTTCTAGGTCTGAGGATAGTAAGAGTTGCTGCTTCATTGAGGCCGTACTATAAAACTATGTATATTACACATTTGTTGTCATTTTATATTATAATTACCATTCTCTTAGACGAAACTTAATGCCTTTCATTATAACCTCAGCTTGTTTTCGGCTGAAGCCTTGACTTTCGAGTTGAGTCAATAATTTATAAGTGTCGAAATGATGACTTTGTCTAAAAGAAACATTCTTTTTATGTGACATGTCCTCTGCCACAGCATCTAAAGTGGGTGACATGGCAATCTTTTTGTCATCTTTTTTTTGATCCAGCATGTCAACTGGCCGAGTAGGTTGTGGTGGTGGGAATGGCTTAGAAGGTTCATAAGTCACCATACGCTTGAGACTAGGTGTTGATCGAGGAATGATCGTCTTTGGACGAATTGAACGAATATAAAACATATCACAAAGGAAAGAAAGAAAGGGGTCGGACTTTATTAGGTTTGTGCAAGGTTTTTAGGTGCAATTTGAAGTAAAGTGGTTTGTTCGATATCATCCTCATATTCACCATCTGAAATAAGTGTATTATCTTCCTCATCCCTTAATTGTAATGGCCTCGTCTTGTGTTTGACTATGGTATCAACTATCCAAAATTGGATGATATTCATGACTAAAGGGAATCTGTTATATTTACGTATAAAAAGATTAGAGAAGAATAAACGATCAATATTAAGTCTACGTACATCAGCATAACAAATACAACCTGTATTCGATAATTTCCCATAGTCCATTCAAGAACCCATTCACCCAAGCGTTCTAGCCATGGACATAGTCCAAATAGGGCCAAAACAACCACTTTCATTGTTACTAGCGCTAATACATAGATACCTAGTTGTTTACTCCATGATTTCATTTGGTCACCATATTCATCACCATAGATACCACTTTCAAATCCCTTTAGTCGATAAAACTCTGTTATTCGCTTAGCCAATGACAGTACTGCCCAGATCACAAGTACGCCAAAGGTGGTATCGACAAGTATATTTAAAAAGTACCTATATACCTATAAGTTATATCCATAAAATTTTGACAAATTGCTCTTTTACCAAACACATGGATTTGACTCGGGCTCGCCTTCTAGAGAAGCTCCAAATAAATGGGAAGCGATAACGTTGAGTGAATGAACTATAGCACCCCCGATAATCTGCTTGCTCACATCCAGTATCCTAATTCGGGGTTTATAAAGAATATCATGATTACGGTCTTCATCTTATTACCAAACCAGCAATGGCCGTTGTGGTATTTCTCTTTGTCGCTTTATTATCAACGTTGAGAATGCCAAACAAGCCAGCATAAGTTGAACGGCTATGGCAAAGGAATCTAATAGTTTACACCCTGAGTTATCGTTAGAGTCCAAAAGTTGAATATCCATAAGAATAAGAAAAAAGAAAGGATTAAAGTGCATATACATATTATATAGTTGTATACATAAATCAAACTCAGTCAATAGAGCATATGATGAAAGTAGTGTAGCAATGAGGTAAGCTTTTGAAACTGAAAGTAATGTATGCTTGTTTTATTCTTTTAATAGAAAGTAAAATAGAGGAGAGAAAGAGTGAGAGGAACAGTCAATATCTTTCAGCACTGACTAAATGTTCCTTTTCTTTCCTAATTTCAGATTAGAACACTGAGACATGAATAAAAGGAATTGAAGGACTAACAAAATAAACAGTCACATTGGCTGAAGATCACTTAAAACATTGTACTGCTTTTTTTGACAGCTTTTTTTTTTTTATTACAAGTTACCATGATTTCAGCCATTCATTGGATCAGAAGAGGTGCACCTGCCCAGCATCCTAAAAAATATGATTTAAATGACGAAGAATATGCCAGAGTCAGTAAATTGGCAGCAGAGCAATTAGAAGATGCCAAGGAAGAATTAAAGGCTGCAACCGATAATTCTATGGAAGTAGAGTAAGTAGATGGAGTATTGGTCATAGAAAGTTTATTAATCAAATTGAAGTGATGAAGAAAAGAAAAATAACGATGAATTGGCTTTATACAAGTTGGATGACTATGATACAGAAGTAAAAGCGTCTAATAAAAGTAAGATCCATAGAAGTAAAGAAAACGTGGTATATTAACATCAAAAAGAGGTCGGCATATTCTCCAACATAAAGGATTTAGCCTATTATGAAAATGACCAAGATGATCCATATGTTACCTTGGAGAATGATATGGATGCTGAAGAAGAAGAGAAAGAATTGGAAGTATTACCAACCGATAGTATGCTTTTGGCAGCAAAAACTGAAGATGACATTTCACAACTGGAAGTCTATGTATATGAAGAATCACAGGAAAATCTCTATGTCCATCATGATATCATGTTACCTTCTTTCCCTCTTTGTCTCGAATGGTTAGACTTCCATACAAGTGAGGGTAAAGTGAACCCAGAAACATCAGGTAATTATGTGGCCATTGGCACGTTTGATCCTGATATCGAAATCTGGGACCTTGATACGGTCGATATCATGTATCCTGAGACTATCCTGGGCCACACAGACAAATCAAAGAAACGCTCAAAGAAGCCAAATGCTCACTATCATGTCGATGCTATCATGGATCTGGCTTGGAACAAAAATCATAGAAACTTCTTATTGTCTGCTTCAGCGGATGGAACAATTAAACTGTGGGATTTGACCACTTCAAAGTGTGTACAGAATTATACTCATCACACTGACAAAGTACAATCTATTGTTTGGCATCCAACAGACTCCACTGTATTTGCTTCTGGTTCTTATGATAAAACAGTCTGTGTACTTGATGCTCGTTCTCCTGGTCAAGTTACTAGATGGCGACTGGAAAGTGATGTCGAGTCTATTCGCTGGGATCCCCATCAAACTTCAAACTTTTATGTTGCTTTAGAAAATGGACTTGTACAATACTTTGATGTTCGCATGGCTAAAGATGGTAAAGGTGGTAAGCCTTTGTTTACACTTCAGGCCCATGATGACGCAGTAAGTGCCTTTGATATCAATCCTGTGGTGCCTGGATGTATTGCAACAGGCAGTACAGATAAGTATATCAAGGTTTGGAATACAGCAGATAATAAGCCTAGTATGGTAACAAGTCGAAATTTCGATCTTGGTAGAATTTTCTCTACACAGTTTTGCCCTGATTCACCCTTTCAACTTGCCATTGCTGGATCTAATGGAAAAATACATATTTGGGATATGTCGAGCAATGCTGGTGTCCGTCAAGCGTTCCAACATCAGGCACTTGCTAGTGTACCAACTGTTGAAGAAAAGAAGCCTGTGACAACTGCTGAAGATGATGATGAAGAAGATGACGACAACGAAGAAGAAGAGGGTCTTCCTATGGTAGAGAATGATGAAGAAGACGGAGAAGAAGATGAGGATGATGCTATGGAAGACTAATAAGCTTTTTGTTAATAAAATAAAAAGAAATAATGCTATAGAAGCAAATTTATTGTTTTGGGTGCTAAGGAAAATTTTTTATCCGTAAATCCTCGGATGACTGCGTGAGACTTTTTTCTGTTTCTTTAGTAAACTTATAGACATTAGAAATGCTGCGACATTTACAAAGAGGAACCTGTGTAAAATATAATACATTGATTCGACCAAAGTTAGCTATAACTTCAAATGGCTTATATAAACAAATGGTCTTTAGTCAGTTACATACCACAATATCTAATCCAGTCAAAGTGCATTCAGCGTCTGTGGTGAATGGGTTAGGAATAACTGAGAAAGCGGTCAAGGTAAATATTAAAAAGTGGATCTAATAAACCGTAACAATAACAATCAATATAGCAATTACAACACATTCAAGAAAAAGAACAAGACAAGGAGCAAATGTTGCGAATCCTGGTTGATTCTGGTGGTTGTCATGGATACCAAAACAAGTTGGAATTAACAAAAACTGTTGAAGACGATGACATGTAATTTGCAAAATACTACAATGATTGAAAGCATATTGACGTTTTACTTGTAGTATTTTTGAGAAAGAGGGGGTTAAAGTAGTTATTGATAGTGTATCATTTCAATTTCTCAGGGGATCAACACTTGATTATGTTCAAGAATTGATTGGATCCACCTTCCAAGTGACTAATAACCCAAACGCAAAACATAGTTGTGGCTGTAATATTTCCTATGATATTGACTTGGATAAAATACAGTGAATAAATAGATGCTTTATGTAGAGTAATCCATCATTTGCAGATTTTCAATGCTTTTTATTTGGGAGAATGGATAATCCCTCTTATTAATATAGCCTATGATTGTGCGCAGGGAAATCAATACTCATAAGTGGGTGTTTTCCCTTCCTTCAGTAGTTATCAATTATCAATCGTAGGTTTATCTATACACTTTTTTTTTTTTTTTTAAAAAAAAGCATTAGTACACAATATATAAGATCAATAGTTCTAATGATCTTGATTATTGTTTAAAAGACAGCGTTTAATACATAAAATGAACTTAATATTTGAGAGAAGAAAAGATAAATGTGGTCAACACTTATAACACGTAACTCATTTACTAAACAGTTCTTTATTTATTCTTTTTGCTTCTAATGGGCTCTCTTTTATCATTATTTGTTGTCTGAAATTATCAGTGTGCGAATAGTTTCTAAAAGTGTAAATCAAGTCTCATAACTCTTTTTCTACCCCCACAAACCTTTCTCACTCCGCTCCCGATAAGGTTGACTTATTGACCTGTTGATTCAATCCCTTTATATAATTGAAAAGTGCCCAAAAGCCCGATTTAGTCCACTTGATCTTGTCGCCGTCACCCCCAATAAATATAAGCTTTCATCAGGCAAACACTGTATAAAGCAAACGTCATGAAGTCTAAACCCCGGTCTTTTTTGACCCCCGCCCTGAGTGTCTTATTTACTTTTTTTTTCTATCGTTTTCTTCTTCTTTCTCTTTTAAAAACCGATGCCTGACCAAAACAAGTTTGTTGTTGTAAGTTCGCGCTTAATAATTGAATTTTTAATCAAAGAAGGCCTCAATTAACTCTATCGTAGGACTTTCTTATGGGTGGTGTTTCCGCCGCCGTATCAAAGACCGCTGCTGCTCCTATTGAACGTATCAAGCTTTTGATTCAAAATCAAGATGAAATGATTAAACAAGGCCGTCTTTCTTCACCTTATAAGGGTATTGCTGATTGTTTTGCTCGTACTGTTAAGGATGAAGGTGTCATATCTTTATGGAGAGGAAATACAGCCAATGTCATCCGTTATTTTCCTACTCAAGCTTTGAATTTCGCTTTCAGAGATGAATTCAAGCGCATGTTTAACCGCAACAAGAAAGATGGGTATTGGCAATGGTTTGCTGGTAATTTGGCTTCAGGTGGTCTTGCTGGCGCATCTTCCCTTCTTTTTGTCTATTCATTAGACTATGCACGAACACGTCTTGCTAATGATGCCAAGTCTGCAAAGAAGGGTGGTGAACGTCAATTCAACGGTCTGATTGATGTTTATAAAAAGACTCTCAAATCAGATGGTATTGTTGGTCTTTATCGTGGCTTCAACATTTCCTGTGTTGGTATCATCGTTTATCGTGGTCTTTATTTTGGTATGTATGATTCTATTAAGCCTATTATGCCTGTAAACCTCCAATCATCTTTCATCGCTACCTTCTTACTTGGTTGGGCTGTAACTACTGGTGCTGGTCTTGGTAAGTGCATAAAATATACAAGTTACACAATATCTAACGCTCCCCTTTTAGCTTCTTACCCTATTGATACTGTTCGTCGTCGTATGATGATGACCTCTGGTGCTGCTATCAAATATGATTCTTCTCTTCATGCTTTCCGTGAGATTGTAGCCAAGGAAGGAGTTAGTTCTCTCTTCAAGGGCGCAGGTGCTAATATTCTTCGTGCTATTGCTGGCGCAGGTGTATTATCTGGTTATGATCAACTTCAATTGATCCTGTTTGGTAAGAAGTTCTCTGGTGGTTCTGGTTAAGAAAAATAAATAAAATACATATAATTTCTCTTTCAATAAAATTATAAATTTCTAAAAATATATATTGGAACTTTTTCCATATATAATTATCCTTTTCGGTCTTATTCATCTCAAAGGTACCATGTCTTCAAGATCAAGAGCCAATAGTCAAACAGATGGAAGACAATATGGGTAAATAGAATAACGACTTGATATTCTATTTATATAAACTATTTACTTTAGACTATGGATTGAACAAGTGTTCTCTTGTTATCCAATTCCAACTGATTTAGACAAACATGTTGTAGATCCTACTAATCAAAGACAATTACAATCTCGACGTTTGGGTTTTGCTTCTGTAAAGTTTGGATCTTACTTTTATCCCAACATCACATTTTATGAAATCATTGAACAATACAAGATGGAAGAAGAAGATGACCTGACTGAAAAGGCAGCATTACCCATCAAGAAGAGAAGATATGAACAAAGGAGAAGACAAGATATCGTATTTTGTATGGATCGAACAATAGAAGAGCATATATCTGATCAACTACGATACTATCTATTTCCACATGAAGCAATAGTAGAAGCCTTGAATGGTACTCATATGTCTACCTTTGATGTAAGCTATATGTTACTCTTTAGTTGGCTATTATATCTAAAAGTTATATTAGGTACTAGTATCATTTCATTTACCCAAAGATTCAAATCTATCCGTCCTTCATTCTGCCTGTTCATGTACATCTACTGAAAAACAAAAGAATATAGTCTCCTTTACTTCAAAACTAGAAGAGTTTGCTAATGTCTGTACAAGGCCTAAGCGAAGGCTAACAGATCCCGGATTACAGATATCATCTTTTATTAATCCAAAGTCAGACTGTTATGCTATCAACATTGGTCTATCAGGTGTCAATGAAGTCTTATTTACCGCACTAAAGCAGACTGTACTGGATTTTGAAGTGAGATATGAAAAGATGATGGAACTGGTAATGATAATAATAATAATAAAAAAGAAGGATACATTATAGACTTGAGCTAAATCATATTTGTAGATGAAGATGCATTATCAACAAGTCAATGCACAGAAATCTGTTACTGTTTCAAATGAAGAAACACAGCCATCTACTTCAATAGAAAAAAATTATTGGGCAAGCGATGATGGTGAAGAAGAAGGTGAGGAGGAAGAGGAAGAAGAAGAAGAAGGGGAAGAAGTAGAAGAAGAAGAAGAAGAAGAAGAAAGTAAATAATTACAGAATCTAATAGGACAACATATTGATATTATCTACTAGAATCGCATACGGATGAAACCTCTTTTACATCCACAATGGACATAGATCCACCACCGATAGCAAGTAGCAATAATAGCAAGCTAAATAAGCAATGTTCATACTGTGGCTCAAAGAGTACACCCATGTGGCGACGTGGTCCAGAGGGTGCGGGTACACTCTGTAATGCCTGTGGTGTAAAATGGAAACATGGCAAAATACTTTGTGGGACAGAGTATTTCCCACCACCTTCGAGCAGTAATAGCTATAAAAAGAGAACAAGCACAGAAAAAAAGAAGAGAAAGTATAAAAAGAGAGTAAAAAAGGAAGAACCTAAACATGAAGAGACAATGAAATCGAATCATAAAAGGGCAGCAGCCACAGCAGCCACAGCAGCTATTGCAGCAGGAAATAGATATTGTTATGATCTTGATGTATTATTGGATGGTGAAGAGCAACAACAAGAAAAGGATTTACCCATGACTGAGTCTGTAAAGAATCATCGACGTAGACATACAACTGATATTTCAATGATTCAAAAGTTTGGATTAAATTCTTTTGATACAGGTGTAGACGTAGTTGAAGCAGCAGCAGTTTTAACCTTATTAAAAAGAAGTTAGATTCCCTTCTTCTTTTTTCCTTGTAAATAAAGGCATTTAATGGATATTATTTTTTATTGTCATGATTATTTCATTCTTTTCACTTTATGCTCTTAAAGACAAGTGAAATATTCATGCAACATGGCACCAATAGTAAAAGGACACCTCATGCTATCGTCATCTTACCAGAGAAATATATAAAGGAATGCCCAAAAAATAAAATAAAATTATCAATTCATTATGCATCCAGCTATTCGACATTTCTTCAAGCGTTCTTTCAGTCATCCAGAAGTTGTACCTTTAATGATCATTGTAGGCTCAGCATTAACAGCAGCTACATATTCTGGTTATCGACAACTTCATTCACCTGGTCTTCGTACTAATTTCCATCAGACATCGCTTCCTAATTGGAATCCTGTGAATGATCGTGATCGTGTCAGATTCCATCATATTCATTAAGATTTACTTGTAAAAATGTCATGTCTGTCAAGACCTGGGAACTGTAGTACGAAACTGTAATAAATAAATAAATAAAAAAATGATATCCATTTATATTCTCTAATTGCCTTAAATTGTACAAAAAAAAAGGATCTACGCCTTCTGAATTTTAAAAATAAGGAGTAAAAATAGCAAAGTTACTTTTCCTTTTTTCTTCTTCTTCACGTTTTATTCATGAGTTCAAACATCACATCACAGAGTTCGATAAGAAGAGGACCAACCCTTCGTGGAGGAAGATTTAGACCTCCTATAGGAAGAAATTCTTTGTATAAAAGAAACAGTGATGATGAAGAAGAAACGATAGGATTGACAGAGATGATGGTACTTTAATTTTCATTATTCTAGAACAGTAATAATGAAACACGTCTTTAGGATAATAATGAAAAAATAGAAACGGATCAAACAGGAAAGCCCATTTATCATCATGGAGATGAAACATTCGGAGATGTCATCACTCATCCTATCGAAGAATATAGTGCACATAAGCACCGTAAAGAGGAATACAAGCATCAAGTAGAAAGTTGGGAACATCATAGGTATTTGGTGCTATAGCTGCCATCGCACCTTAAAATAACCTGTTTCCATAGAGATGATACTAAGCAACAAGCCGATATGGACTATATCATTGTTATTCATTTTCGTCAACTAAAAGGAAATCAGCCCTTTGCTTTGGATCATGAATCTGCCAACGATTTTTGTACTAGGGTAAAGTCATTTATTTAATTTACAAGTATTTTTAGTAACCGCATTTTGATTAGCTCAAAATGGATCAAAAAGAGAAATTACTATTCAACGGCGTGCATGATACAGACGGTTTAACTGATTTCCTATACAAAATTAAGCGAGATTTTTCGATTAAAATTCACTACAAGGCAGATAATAGTCATGAAAATCATCATCACCATCGTCACCCTGATAGTCACACAATGGAGTTTAATGATAACTGCTATATAGAGTTTAAACCAAAACACACCCATCAACCCACTTCTTCATCTTCTGTATCAACTCGTAGACCATTCTTTCAATATCCTGAGCCTGACCTTAGTGCTGACATTGGTGAGGAAACAGCTGCTTCTTGGTTGGAACTATTTTATGATCTATTCTATGTTGCTACTCTATCCGAGTTTACCCATAGCCATCACATAAAGGATTGGTCTTCGTTGGCTTTATATGCTCAGTGGTTCATTATTACATGGTGGGCATGGTGTGCAAGTTCATTGTAAGTGCCACTAAATACCATTACGCGTTTGCTCACTAACATCCCCTTATCAGATATACCGCAAGATTTGATACGTAAATATAGGATATTCTGCTTAGCATGACTTACTCATTTTTCATACAATATATATAGCGATGATGTAGTTCATCACATCTATAAGTTAGTCGAAATGTGTGCAGTTGGTAAAGTAGTCAAAACAGTTATATTCAACCAACACTAATATCTTTTATCCTAGTTGGTATGGCTGGTTCATCGGAATACTTTTTAAATTCACCAGGATATGTCTACGGTTATATCAGTAAGTCTATTTGTTGTACTATCTTTATCATATTAAGCATTATGTCATTAGCATTGAAAGCAGTACTTGTTATTGAGTACCTCATTGGTAATTATCATATTCATTGGTAAATATACACGTACTCAACCTTTTTCTTTTATTTGACTAGTGTTTATTGTTGCATTGTTGGCAAAGTCAAAGTCTAGAGTTGCCCTATCATGCTATATAGCAGCCAATCTATTATCGATTGCTCTTTGGGCAGCATCTTTAACAATGATTGAAAATGATATACATCGTGTTCTTTGGTATTTGGGTGTACTCTGTGAAGTCTTGGTTAATGTCATCTTTAGAGGTGATAAAACTCTTTCTTGGGCTGCTAGTCATTTGGCTGAAAGACTTGGCTTGCTTTCACTCATTGTATTAGGTAACTGTTCTATTATCGCATCCTATCTATCTGTATTCACATTCTCATTTTTAATTCAGGTGAAAACCTTATGGGTCTAGTCAATTTGGTCGCAACTGCAGGAACAAAGTTTATTATTGTGTATGATCACACCCACATCAATCATACAAACACTAATGTCTTTTTGCTTATATAATAGTGGTCCCAATTTCATGGCTGTTGCTATCATCTTTGGATTCTTCTTTATGTATTTCGAAGACTTTAACAAAGAAGTAACTAGGGAATCTCTTTGTATATATTCAATTTTCTCATGGTATTCTATAGATCTTTCTTCACAACAAATACCATCAAATATGGGTATACCTTCACTTTCCTTTACACTTGTGCCAAGTTGCCTTTGGTATTTCGCTTATCGATGTGTAAGATTCTCGTATAATCATTAACCCACAAAAACCTAATATATATACTATTGTCATAGCCTTAAAATATACAAATACCAACTTGTGAGAGATAATAAGATTGAAGAAGAGCCACAAGGCACAGGCCATGGTGAATCATCTACTTCTAATACGGGGCATACCACAGCAGGGTCATCATCTACTTCTAATACGGGTCACACCACAGCAGAATCACCATCTTCTCAAGAAGGCGCAGGACATGACACAGCCACATCTACTGATACGCATACTAGCAACACCCATTCTACCGACACCCCTGCTGCAACAGAACCATCCTCCAATACATCAGCTACACATCACGCTAAGCGTGCCATTCAAATGATTAAAGATGTTGTAAACCAGGATCAAGATGACTATAACCCAATAGAAATAACCAAGTCGATTAAATACGAAAAAGCGAATAAGAATATGTCTCGAGTTAATACCACCTGGTGTAAATACCTTTCCTCATCCATTACTTATACAGTCATGCATACCATCACTAGTTATTACTGTGATGATCACCTCGATTCAGCCAACAGCCATTTAATGCGTAGATCGGAGCCTGCAGGTGCAGAAGGTACAGGCGAAAATGCTTCATTTGCGGGTACAATTTCTAGGGATGAATTAGTATTCGTGTACAAGACATTCCTTATTTTTGGTGGATTGATTCTTGTCATAAACTCTATTATCAAAGCTTTAAATACACGAATAGCAGACATTTATGGAAAAATCATTATTGGATCACGAATAATCAATGCTGTTGTGCTTTGGTCATTATGTGCACTTCCATTTGCAAGCTTAGATGCTATCGTACTTTTAAGTACCATGGTTGGCTCTCTGGTTTTTCAAGGTAGGAAAATGCAGACGAAAGCATTTTTGACTGAATTAATCATTATTACTTTCTTCAAATTAGCTTTAGTGGATCTTTTAGATTAATAATGGACTAGTTCCATTGACAATAATCAAACTTGACGCAAATAAAAGACTTTTTATTAGAGACCTTCTAAGCCCTACAAGTAATAACAGTTTCTTTTATTCTCTCAATGTACCTTGGTAGGTCTGGGTATCTCATAAACCAGTACTCAATGAGTCCTTTTTTGTTTTTAAACTTTGGTCATCCTACAGAATAGTTCAATTTTGCAGGAAGGATAGAGCTTCTCTCTCTCTCTCTGTCCACACATCTACAAATGTGTGGTAAAAGAAGCTTTGTTTTATGTTGTTAAATTATACAAAAGTATTACGGTTAATTATGAGATAATAACCCTGTTATTTCTTGCACTTGTTATCAAACAGTGATTGATTTCATTCTATTACTCATACATCCATTCATTTTATTTAAACTAGTTAAAATCTATCACTTGAGGCATTGACTGATTAATTACATGCCTAATAAACCACTGAATTGACTGGCATATTGCATTGGTTTAACTGATGGATGAGGCTATGACAGAGTTAATAAATATATATATATATATATATACATCACACAATACATACCACTGCAGAGAAAGTGACATAGTCTAATTTGAGATCAGGCGTTATATTGATAAGGGCACCCTTATTACCAACAGTATCACTATGATCATCGTTAGAAAGGATAAAGAACAATAGAGCGACTTACCAATAGTTGGGTGCAGAGAATACAGTAACACATTTACCATCATGCTCAATCACATAACCCTCTTCTTTTACTTCATGACTTCTAATAATCATACCCAAGTTGTTTGTTTCCAAAAAGTTTCTAGTCACATCAGGTCCAAATTGAATACCAACACCTCTCTTGCTCTTTCCTCGTCCCATCTCTGGTTGTGGATCAGACCAAAGCAATTCACACATCAAGCCTTCAGCTCCTGGTTGTCCTTGACCAATTCTATCAATCTTTCTGATCTCATCCAAGGTAACGTTATCTCTAGAGAATAAGCCACCATGGGTCACAAATATCTTGTTTTCAACAACATGAGACAGTGGTAAGGCATTGAATGTTTCTGAAAATAATTTAAACATCATTTCGCTAAACTTTGCCTTTACTTCGCCTTCAAAACCATATACTTTGTTCATGTTGTCTGTTTCATGATTACCCCTTGCTAAGTATAAGTTGCTTGGATAAAGCCATTTGTATGCAAATAATGTCAAGATGACTTCAACGGAAAATGATCCACGATCAACAAAGTCTCCATTAAATAAATAAGTGTGCTTTTCTGAAGGATAACCATTGATGTCGAATATGTTGATAAAATCATAAAACTGTCCATGAACATCACCACATATAGTTAATTTGCCATCAGAAGGAACTTTTACATCTATTAGTGAAGGTGCTTCCAACATCATTTTGCGTACAGCCAAGATAATCTATAATAGATGTTATATATATATGTATATGTATATATGTATATATTCATCAGTTTACCATAAAGGCATATTTCTTATGAATCTTCTTTTGATCTTTAAATCGTTGAATCATTCCATTTACAAACTCTTTATCAACCATGTTCGTCTCAGAGTCAATCCTTGGTCCATCATATGAAGATTCAACAGCTATTGATCTTTGAGGTTATTGAGCTGAATTATCATGTATATTATTTCTACCCATGGCGTCAATATCCAAAGTATCTGCTACACTACGTCTCATTTCATTATGTTCAATAGCCTTTTCAAATTCAACCCTTCGAACAATCTTGGCACATTCATCCAGTTTTAATTTGGCATCTTTATCATTGGGTGCACGCTTTGATACAATCTTCAAGTCCTTAAGAGCTTCCTTAAAGTTACCAAGTGCCATATTGGCTGATGCACGACGGTAGTTTGCCTATGACATAATTAGCATTTCCCCCCTTATTGGAACTGATTAGTTCTTGTACCTTGGTAAAGTTAGGATCAATTTCAAGTGCCTTGTCTGCATCACTATGATTTGAATAAGAGAAAAAAGGCATGTATTATACATAATAGATCTTACGAGATTGCATAACCATAAGCTTCTAGTTTGAGATGACAAAAGGCTCTGTTGGTGTAATAAGAAGCAACTCTGTCATTAAGTTCAATAGCTTCGGTGTATTTCTTTATAGCTTCTGAAAAATGCTTTTCTAAACAAAAGAAAAGAGTCAATCAAGGGATTAAAGAAGAAAGAGCGCTTACCTTTGAATAAAACATTGGCTTCATTCTTGACTTCTTCAGCCTTTTGCTCTCTACTCATTTTATATTAAAAAGAAAAGAAAAGAAAAGAGAGGCTGAGATTAAAATAAAAGCCTTTTTTTGGTTGTTTTTTCTTTTGCTGTCTTTTTTTTTTTTTTTTTTTTTTTTTTTTTTTTTTTTTTTTTTTTTTTTTTTTTTTTGACAGAATGACAGACAAGGAAGAAAGTGTTAAAAAGAGGCGTGTTGATTGTGACAGTGTAGAAACTGAAATGAATGACAGGTTTAGAGATCAAAACCTTGTTGACAGTAATAATGGAGACAATTCAAATACAAACGATATCATACCGCCAAAGAAGAAGAAAAGGATACCAAATAGTTTGAATACCAAAAAGAGCAAATATCAGAAAAAGTATAAAAGTAATCTAGCAAAGATCGATTGGGATAAAGCAGACTTGGAAACAACAGACTTTTTCTTTCCTCGACCTATTGAGCATGAAATACAAGAGGAAGCAGGTAAGAATGAATAATAATAATGAGAAGGGATAATTGACTTGTATAGAAAAGAAATTGGAGAATTGTTTGATATCCCAAAAGAAGAGATTGATGATAGTAAAGATAGCATCAGTACATCAGAAAAGGAAAAAGATAATGATGACAATGATTGGATAACAGATAATGAAGAAGATGAAGAAGTTGTAAATGATAAAGAAGAACAAGATGAATTTATGGTAATATGATCTAATGACTTTTGAGTGGGAACAAACTATTAAAATAGATGTATAGAATCTATTAAGTGCGATAAATCTTAGAGGTGTCAGTCTTGCTTTAAATAATGCAAGGTTCCCAGCCATGGAACAAACAGCACTTTACAGCATAGGATACCTTGTTAAAGAATATATCAAGCATTTATCTCAAAATTTAAGCGAAAATGAACAAGAGATTGAACAAGTCATCAAGAATACAGTTGAACAACATAAACCAAAGATGACCTTTGAAGATATGGACAAGTCCTGATCACATGATCCTTTGTCTATCTCAATTAGTTGTCCGACTCGAATAAACTTTCATCTGGCATAAATCCATTACACATCCTCTCTTTTCACCTCTTGTAATCCAATATGGGTAAAAAAGGACTATACAATGCATCCATCCATATAATTAACTAACACACATATTTAATAGTTGTAAGTATCTTTTTCATATAGTCTTAAAGAAGATCATAAGCGTAGACAATATTAGTACATTTATTAAATTACATTTACTAGAATTTCACAATCGATGAAATTCGTCGCTTGATGGACAAGGTTACCAATGTCCGTAACATGTCCGTCATTGCTCACGTCGACCACGGTAAATCTACTTTATCTGATTCCTTGGTCTCCAAGGCCGGTATTATCTCCTCTGGTCGTGCTGGTGAAGCCCGTTATATGGATACTCGTAAGGATGAAATCGAACGTGGTATTACCATCAAGTCCACTGCCATTTCCATGTATTTCGAAATGAGTGAAGAAGATATCAAGGAAATCAAGGGTCAAAAGACCGATGGTACCGCTTTCTTGATCAACTTGATCGATTCTCCCGGTCACGTCGATTTCTCTTCTGAAGTTACCGCTGCTCTTCGTGTCACTGATGGTGCCCTCGTCGTCGTTGACTGTATTGACGGTGTCTGTGTCCAAACTGAAACTGTCTTGCGTCAAGCCTTGGGTGAACGTATCAAGCCTGTTATCTGTCTTAACAAGGTTGATCGTGCCCTTCTTGAACTTCAATTGGACAAGGAAGAACTTTACCAAGTAAGTCAAATTGTTACCATCATCCTATTTTTACTCATTGTTCTTTTAGTCCTTCTCCCGTACCATTGAATCTGTCAACGTCATCATTTCCACCTATATTGATGAAGCTCTCGGTGACTGCCAAGTCTACCCCGAAAAGGGTACTGTTGCCTTCGCTTCCGGTCTTCACGGCTGGGGTTTCACTCTTCGTCAATTCGCCAACCGTTATGCCAAGAAGTTCGGTGTTGACAAGGAAAAGATGATGACCAAGCTTTGGGGTAACAACTTCTTCAACCCCAAGACCAAGAAATGGTCCACCAAGGCCACTGATGCTGAAGGCAAGCCTCTTGAACGTGCCTTCAACATGTTCGTTTTGGACCCCATCTACCGTATCTTTGATTCCATCATGAACTTCAAGAAGGAACAAACTGCCACCCTTTTGGAAAAGTTGGAAATTACCCTCAGCTCTGACGAAAAGGATTTGGACGGTAAGGCTCTCTTGAAGGTTGTCATGCGCAAGTTCTTGCCTTGTGGTGATGCTCTTTTGGAAATGATCTGTATCCACTTGCCCTCTCCTATCACTTCCCAAGCCTACCGTTCTGCTCTCTTGTACGAAGGTCCTACTGATGACGAATGTGCCATCGGTATCCGTAACTGTGACCCCAACGGTCCTCTTATGTTGTACGTCTCCAAGATGGTTCCTACCTCCGATAAGGGTCGTTTCTATGCTTTCGGTCGTGTCTTCTCTGGTACTGTCCGTGCTGGTATGAAGGTCCGTATCCAAGGTCCCAACTATGTTCCCGGTAGCAAGAACGATCTTGCCGTCAAGTCCATCCAACGTACCGTTCTCATGATGGGTCGTAACGTTGAAGCTATTGAAGACTGTCCTGCCGGTAATATCATTGGTCTTGTTGGTGTCGACCAATTCTTGGTCAAGTCTGGTACCATCACCACCTCCGAAGTTGCCCACAACATGAAGGTCATGAAGTTCTCTGTTTCTCCTGTCGTCCAAGTCGCCGTCGAAGTCAAGAACGCCAACGATCTTCCCAAGCTCGTTGAAGGTCTCAAGCGTCTTGCCAAGTCCGATCCTTGTGTCTTGACCTACACTTCCGACTCTGGTGAACACATTGTTGCTGGTGCTGGTGAACTCCATCTTGAAATCTGTTTGAAGGATCTCGAAGAAGACCACGCTCAAGTTCCCCTCAAGGTTGGTAACCCCGTTGTCCAATACCGTGAAACTGTCACTGCTGAATCCAGCATCGACTGTCTTTCCAAGTCTCCCAACAAGCACAACCGTATCTACATGCGTGCTCTTCCTTTGGCTGACGAACTCTCTGACGAAATTGAAGCTGGTAAGATCTCTGCCAAGGATGATTTCAAGTCTCGTGCTCGTGTCCTTGCTGACAAGTACGAATGGGATGTCACTGAAGCCCGTAAGATCTGGTGTTTCGGTCCTGACGGTACCGGTCCCAACTTGTTGGTTGATATCACCAAGCAAGTCCAATACCTCGGTGAAATCAAGGATTCTTGTGTTGCTGCCTTCCAATGGGCCACCAAGGAAGGTCCTGTTGCCGAAGAAAACCTCCGTGGTTGTCGTTTCAACATTTTGGATGTCACTCTTCACGCTGATGCTATTCACCGTGGTGGTGGACAAATCATTCCTACCTGTCGTCGTGTAGTCTATGCTTCCGTTCTTACTGCCTCTCCTGGTATTCAAGAGCCCGTCTACCTTGTTGAAATCCAATGTCCTGACTCTGCTATCGGTGGTATCTACTCTTGTCTCAACAAGCGTCGTGGTCAAGTCTTCTCTGAAGAACAAAAGCCTGGTACTCCTATTGTCAACGTCAAGGCCTACTTGCCCATTAACGAATCTTTCGGTTTCAACGCTGATCTTCGTTCCGCCACCTCTGGTCAAGCCTTCCCTCAAGCTGTCTTTGATCACTGGCAACTCATGTCCGGTAACCCCTTGGAAGCCGGTAACAAGGTCTATGACATCGTCCGTGATGTCCGTACCAGAAAGGGTCTTACCCCTGATATTCCTGGTCTTGACAAGTACTACGATAAGCTTTAAATGCTTTCTTATTCATTTTCATCTATTCTTGTTATTAATAAAGAAACATGACATAATTTTGTACATATATCAGACCTTTACACTGTCTATTTCACTTGTGTCTTTGCAGTTTATTATCAGTTTATATTTTTAATAGTATGAGCTCATGTAAGCAAGAGTATTTTGAATGCTGAACAAGTACTCATTAAGAATATTATGCAACACGTATAAAAGACAATATTAATGGTTTAACTATGATTCATTAATAATGAATTTTCATTAAAGAATAACAGTCTCCTTATTAAATCCGCCTCGTATTGTTGGTCTAGTTGTCTCATTCGCTCTTCTGTCTCTTCATCTTCTTGTTCATTCGTATCGTCATCATCTTCGTAATATGTGTTGCTTTCTTCTTCTTTTATGTCACTGAATGCAGGCATTCTTATATATCTATCATTTTCCCTAATATAATACGACTGTAACTTATCTTGATCATCAACTGGCTGTAGCATCTCATCCTCCAAGTTTTCTTCCTCAGTGAAAGAATCTGATTCACCATTGATATACTCTTGTGTATCAGGATTCAATACAGTGTCATTATTTTGTTTTAGCACGCCAGCTTCCATCGTCTTATCATTCATTGGCTCATTAACCATTTCATGTGTACTATTGCTTGCTTCATTAGTGTCTTCTTCATTTTCTTCATCCTCTTCTTCATCCT
>JAMYHX010000621.1:0-20865 GCA_025529335.1 Rhizopus sp. PT2906
AAGTCAATCGTAAATATTGCTTCTCTAATTTAGTCGAAGTACCTATAATTGTATCACTCACCAGTGGTCCATCCTTATAATAAAAGTTAGTTTGACTAGATGTGCTCTTTTCATGTATTTACCAAATGCATTTGCTGCATAGTTGAGGACATATTTTCAGCTTTATATTGCGCAGCATCTTCCTCAAATCGTCGTAGTCGTCTTAATTTCTTTGCTTCTTCCTCACTGCTCATCTTTTGTGTCTGTAGGTTCACTTTCTTCCTACCACTAATACTACCATTATTATTATTACTAAAGAAAAAGAATGAGCCAGATGAACAATGCGTATAAAATATAACTTACTTCTTTCTTTTTTTCTTTGAAGGAAGACAAGCGCTAAAAGTAATAAAAAAAAGGTTATTACATGGAAACACCATATATAAGGTCGTTTTACCTTGGTAAATCCACTTCGCTCCAGTCTGTTGTCAACAGTGTGCCTGCTTTATGACTTTCCAAGATCAAGTTGCGTAACTGTAATTCAGCCTCATCCCTTTTTCCTGGTAGGCAGTTGGCAAAGACATCTTGGACATATTGTCTATATATAAAAAGTTATTTATCAATGCTGTAATATCGTAATATGTGGTTATTACTGTAATGAAGGTGGCCACGATTCCGCTGATGAAAGGGCGGCTGTGGCCTGCTTTTTTCCTTCAGGAGCTTGTCCTGATGTCTCTTGCTCTTGCTGCTGCGGCTTCTGTTGTTGCTTTTGTTGTTGTTGTTGTTGTTGTTTTTGCTGTTGCTGTTGCTGTTGCTGCTGTTGTTGCTGTTGTTGTTGCTGTTGTTGCTGTTGTTGTTGTTGTTGTTGTTGTTGTTGTTGCTGCTGCTGCTGCTGCTGCTGTTGTTGTTGTTGTTGTTGCTGTGATACCAGCTCGGGCTTTGTTATAGCTTGCTGTTGAACACTAGTTTGCAAGTTAGTAGTTGCTGATATGGCTCCTACTGGCTGCTTAGACCAAGGAGGAATTTTTTGAAAAGGTCCTACATAAAAAAAGATTTAACTCACTGTTTCAAATAAAGAAAACCAGTTTATCACTTACTTCCTGGGGTTAGTGCAGAAGATGTCGCTGCGTTAACATTAGTCTCAGAATTAGCGGTGGGTGGAGGAGGTCTATAAAGAGGAACATTAGAATGGGAGTAAGGAAAAAAAAAAGATGTTACGTACCTTGGAGGTTGCGAGTATGAATAAGTGCTTGGCGGCTGATTATATTGATATTGGTTGTACTGAGAATAATAAGCAGAGGGGTGTTGTTGTTGTTGCATACCTGGAGGTGCAGTAGTAGCATTACTGGTGGGTGGATAGTAATATCCATAGTATCCATAGTTGTTAGCTCCTACTCCTGGTGGAGCCTCCGTTGTAGTACCTGGAGGTGGAGGTGTGTTATTATGCTGATAATAATGTGAATAGTAGCCATTAGGTGTTGCATATTGTTGATAGTAAGCAGCGTATTGTTGATTATGTGCTATAGATTGAGGATATGAACGCCATGGCTGCTGATTGTTGCTTGACCTATCAAGAATAAGTTTCAACGAACATGATATGAATTGAAAGTGAACTTACCAAGGAGGGTTGGTTGCGGAATTCTCTTGAGGGTTCGCCACTTTGATATGATGCAATCTTAAAGATTGGTTTTGAGAGAAAAAAAGAAAAAAAAAAAAGAGTAGCGGCTTATAGAATTTGATGAGACATCAAATACAAAAATAAGTCATATGATTGCTTGATGTTCTTTATTGGTCAGTGAAATAATATAATGAACGCTTTTTTGCAATATATAATAAATTGATCTTCTTTTTCGCTGGTCAGTACCATAAAAATGAGCTCTGAACAACATCTCGCCATTCAAGAGATCTTAGCTCGACAACATGAGCAAATTAATCAACTTGCCCGATTATTAACTTAACCTAACACTACCACTCAACCTTCAGCAGAGCAACCACCTCAGTCCAATGAACAACCACAACATAACATGGATGAGGACGAACTTGTCAGTAATCATTCACTCGAGATTCGACCCAGTTACACTTGAGAACCTTCCGAGATGTTGAGCGAACTTATGCACTTCGGGAAGTCTCTTTTCATAACGTTTCCACTTAAAGAGCAAGCTCGCAAGGATATGGTTGAACAGTATCCTGGAATGAAAGACACTAACTACAACCCACCAGATACCATGCCAGACGCAGTCCGCACCATAAATGCTGTCCAATCGAAGCATGATCGATCTTTGAAATGTTTACAATATCTTACTTCAGGTACTGTCAGAAGGTTTATGAGCCAGAAAACGCGTTGATCTGTAATCACAGGTATGACTTTATTACATTTATCTAATGTTTTAAGAATGACTAATATAAACTGTTTACAAAGAAAGAGAAAGAGGATGCTGTCCAATGAAAAAAAAAAAGTAAATTAGCCTGTTTAGGATCTGATAAAAAAGTAATATGCAAGAGCAGTGAATGCATTGAGCGCAGAAATACAGGTACTTGATAAGAGCGCTTAGAGTGATTAAGTATTAACAAACAGTAAATATAGAAAGAAGCATCAACACCTACCCATTGAAAGTATGTCACTGCTGTTCAGTTGGTGATGCAGTCAGAGTAAGATTATTTTTATCTGTTCAAGAACTCCAAATTAATAAGGTGAACACTACATGCACCAGAAAATACACTAGAAAATAGGTTAAATAATGCAAATACGAATTGCCATAATTACACGTGATTGATCAAACTGACAACATAAAATTAGAATAAATAAATAAATAACATTTCTTTTTTATCTCTTTCTTCTTGAAAAGAAACAAACCAAGTTGACAACATTTAAAGCCATGTTTAGCGTCGTGCTACGCATTCAAATGTCTTTCTGGGCGACATCATAGGTAGTATCTAGAGATAGCGCCCTTAGGATTAGTCTAACTTCTGGTGTACTTTCGGGTGCATGTAGTATTTCCCAATTAATAATACTCGAATAGATCTGGAAATGTAAATGCAGCAAGCAATATTCGGTCAATTTTGATAAACTATATTTCATCTAACTACGACATTCAATCAAGATCAGAATCGCTTCAAAGGGGCACAAGAAATGTGCAGGATCTTTAAAGCAGGTCATCCAGCCTTCTAATTAGGCCGAGTAATTTAGTAAGTGGAAAAAAAAAAGTGACATAACTAATATCATTTTTAAGGTGTGCGCCTAAAATTACTCTACATTCAAAGAACTGCATCAATTCTTGATTTTCTATAAAAACGTTTTTTCTTCATGTGCTTGACATGTAGTAACAGAAATTGCCATGTTCAACTTTCGGGTGACTGCATGAAAGATATGGAAAGTGAACAATTAAAAAAAAATCCTGAGCGGATGCTCTGTTGTCAAACCACTCCATATTATTAAAAAGGAGCAAAATAAGAAGCAAAATAGCATAAAATTTGACTAAAATTTAACTTTTGATGGCAGATTCGCGCTCATTCACTTTGAATCTGAACTTAAAACCTCGACTTTTTATCACGTTTATTGTACTCAGAAAATGCTTATATGCAAAAGAATTGAAGGAATAACAGTAAACCCAAGTTTATTAAATAACAGGCCTACTACTTTTGTAAGGTTTTATTATTTACTATGAAATGAATTAGAGTTCTTTTCTTCATTTTGTGACTACTAAATTTTTGTGGGTATGAACTGTGAATGAATAAAAATACAGTGAAGTTGTTTTGGCTGGATCCCAAATTATGCTAGACAGTGTCAAAGGGTGGTTTTACCCTTCTTAATACATTTCCTCCTCTTTCTTTCAGACGTTACTTGTACGAAGTAACATTAAAAAATAATATTCATAACCTATCCCTTTAAGTATGAACAATGATAACTAATAAAATGAATAAAGCTGTCTTTAATCTACAAAAAAGAAAAGCTATGTTGCTGGGTTCGAAGTTTACCTGTTGGTAGAGCGGATGATTTGATTATAAAAATAGAGATGTACAAGAGTAAAGTGGCATTTTGAAGCAACAAGATAAACAATGGGAGTTCAATTCGTAACGGAAAAGATGCCCCTTTTCAGATACTAATTTCTATAATTGTCTGCCCTTTAATTGAGGGCTCAGATCAGTACTATTCGCCTTCACTACAATATTAATTCATAACTTCTAAGGATTCTGTTTGATGACACGAATAATCCCAATATAAGTAATTCTAGTCATTCCTTTTTTCTAACTCTTTTCTTTAGCCATAATTGATCATATTACAAACTAACCAATAATTGAATAATTGGTACTATTGCCATTACTTTTATCCATATTATCATTAACAAATAAACAGTTGGTTTTTATTTTATAGCTCAATTTAAATCGTCACAAAACAGTATTTATCGTTACTCTTTCTGATGACTACTGGGTTTGAACTTTTTTTTATCCTGCTTTAATGGCTCATTGTGATGAATACAGGGCGAGAATAGACTCGTTTAAAGAGTCAGTACATACTTTATCCTCTAATCTATCAAATGAAAATATCAAGAAACTTGCTCTACTCTTGAACAAATTCCATTCTTTCTTAGGTACCCTTCCTGACCATGACTTGAGCTTGCAACCAGATAATAAGCGCGATATAGTGATGACCATGCTACACCTCTTACGATCCATGATCATGCAGAAACGAATTCATATTGACACGATTATGGAGCCAGCATTGAAAATTATGTACCAAATTCTAAACAAAACGCTAATCAAGCAGTTAATGGCACCCGAGTTTACAAAGCAGATCTTGATCTTCTTTGGCATTCTCATATACCGCGATGAAAACAGCAAACAAGCTCCATGCTCTGAGGAAGTTAAGCACCTGATTGTAAGATGCATATCCGCCGCATTACCAGCCAAGTATAGGGAAGGAAGATACAGTTCTTTTGAAGCATCACCCAATTTCCTTTTAGCGACAACTATTAGAGCAGAATCGTTTTTACCAGCAGCATCACAAAGTATTAAAGGACTGCTTGATATCATCGAACACGACCAAAAGATGGAGCTGAGAGTAGATGCACTGACGGTTCTTGATCAGTATCTGATTGACAACATATACGATATTGACAGCATTGCTAAGCTGTTCCCAGGGGTTGCTTCAAAGTTATGCACAACATTGATTCGAAAACCGGAAAAAGAAAAGCATCAGGTCGTTGTGACGACTTTACACACTCTAGGGGAGCTGATTCGAGTGGTGATGAATGATGAAGATAATGAGAACTTGCTTGAAATACACACACTCCAGGATTTGGCCATCTATCATGGATCGAAAAAGAACGAGGGGACAAAGAACACGGACAAAGTGAGAGTGAAAGCGTGGTATGAGAAGAATAAGACCAGTTTAGCACCTCTACTAGATGTTGTCCTGAAGAATCGGTCATCTGCAGAGTGGAGAACAAGATTGGCGTACTTGGAATTTTCATACTTGATACTTTCAACCTGCTCACGCACTTTAGACAACTGCACTCGATCGCTTATACGAGCTATGGTGTCTTACCGTGATGATCCTTACGATCAGATATCTAATAAATGTATGATATACATGCAGAACCTGTCGTCTAGTACATCTTATGACAGTACTATAATGCCAATCTTGAAGGACGAGCTTTATGAATGGATGATGAACTTTCCAAAATACATCATGGTGAGAGATGAGCAGGAAAAATCAGAAATTATGTCGCTCATTACTGGACTTGTCTTGACACTTGGCCATGAAGCAGAGGGCGTTCTTTCAACAGTGTTAACCAAGTGTTCAGATGGCTGGATGACCGCACTAGAAATTGATAAGGACAGTTTACATGTGTTGGAAGGCAAGTTTGATCAAAAATATATTGACATGGATGATATGAAACAAACAACACCATTATATCCAAAGACACGGTTCAAACATATTGTCAGTGATTCTGTGGTAGAAAAACTGTGCAAGATGCTCAATACGATAGGAAGACATTGTAACATTCAAAGCTGGGTGCACCATTATATGCGATATGTGTTGACTGATAATCTTGAGAACAATGAACCACAAGCTATCTACATTGTATATTTATTATTACAAGGCGTCATTGCAACAAATCATCAATTAGAAAATGATGTAGAAAATTGGATAGACTATGACGACCAGACACTGGAAACAACAGACTCTTTAAAGACGATCGTCAATCAAGTGGCAAATGATATTATCAACTTGCTTATTTTCTCTGCTTCTGAATCTACAAACGTCCAAACATCCATCATAAAATCAGGAATATCTGAACATGCCGATAACAGCTCTTATGTTCTCACTATATGCTTTGGATTACAGATGATTGGTTTAGCCACGTCGATTATCGACATAGAATATCTGCAAGATTTCCTCATCACCGCATTATATCCTTTATTGGCTCATTTAGGGTCATCCAATCTTTATATACATACATACGCACTTATCACACTAAATATAATAGCTATAGCTTGCGGGCTAAGCGATGCCAAAGAGTTGGCCATAACAAACATTGACTATGTGATCAACTCAGTATCCCACCACATTGCTGTCTTATCATCTCAATCTCGAGTGCCGCTCGTCTTGAAGGCTTTGATTCATGTTAGCGGTTCAGATTGCATAAAATACCTTGACGATATCGTAGAAGAGATATGTGATGCTCTTGACAGACATCATCATGATCAAAAGCTATGCTTGGGGCTATGCGGTGTGTTATTGGAAATAGTTCAAACAGTAGAGAAAGATTTCCTTCCAGATAAAGAAAGAAACGCAAGTCCAAAATCAGAAGACACTGAGGTTTATGAGCAACCTATGGTTAGTAAAGAAATCTACTCTTTTATTCACGAACAAGACACAATGGAAAACATGGATGATGCTCATAGAACAATGGAAGAGATTGGAAAATACTTTTTGGACAGACAAAAGCAGGAAACAGAAGAAGAGATCACTTTGAAGCAAGCAATCAAAGAAGGAGAAAGTTATAAACATGAAAAGAAGGAACAAGAAGATGAAAAGGAAGAAGTGCCATTGACGCATCAACAATCAATGGTGGTTGATATCATGAAGAAATGTAGTCACTTTTTAACAGCTCCTTCAGCACAACTTCGATCACAGATACTACAGTTACTCAGTTCTGGAGTGTCTGTATTAACAAATCAACCAAAGACGCTCAACATGCAATCACACGAAATTTGGCCCTATGTCATGAATCGCTTTGGTGATAAAGAAAACTATGTAGTGTACCATGCAGCCATATTTATTGAAAAGGTCTCGGCTGTATCAACTGATTTTCTATCAAGAAAATTCGCTGAATCCATATGGCCTCAGTTTAAAACTTTGCTACGAAAGGGATCCGATATATCAGTAGCCAATGCAACATCAAAGAACTATTCAATTTACTCCACTTATCATCGTACTCAGTCTTGTGTATTGAGGTCTTTAGCGAATATACTCAAGTATGTGCCCATAAAGCAACCATTGGCAAAAGAAATCTTGGAAGAAACCAAATTTTACTATTCTTATTCCAACATTCATTCACAGCTAAAGGACCTTTGTATGGCACTATTTGATTCATTATCAAGGCAACAACCAGACTCTGTTTGGCTATATCAGCTTCTGTTAGACTCACAATTACAGCATAGACTGAGTTGTCCACCATCTGCCTTGCTAAAACCATTTGTGATACCAGAATGGCAAACATATAAAGATGTATCGATACAAAATAAGAGGGCCTTGCTCTTTTAATAAACGTTTATGCTGTAATCAAAAAGGATGTTTCTCTCTCTTTATTCAGTAGAATGACTTGAATCAGTTCAATATGCAATCTTGAGCAAAATATTCTCTTAAAATATATATATATAAATAATCCAGAGACTAACTTACTAGGCGAATTTTGAATAAAAGACTCTTCTTCCAAGACTTACTCTAAAATGCCCTTTTGTCGCTGTGGAGAGCTATCTCATAATGAAAAGTGTAAAAAATGTGGATTTGAGACGACCTGTAGGTACATTTTTATTTTTCCCCGTACTATTGACTAAATGACGCTTTTAAAAAAAAGTAACAGACGTAAGCAAACCAGGTATCGTGGATAGATGGCAGTCGAGGTAACATTCTATTTATTTACCATGAATAATAAAAAAAAAACAACTAAAATTTGAGGCTAGGTACCTAAATAATGTTGTTGGACGAAGAAACCTGGTTTCACCAGTAAAGGAACAAGCTGATGAAAATCAATCTCGGTTTTTATCAGCAATTCCGAATAAATCAGCAACGTTTAGAGAAAGACCATTGAGTACTTTGTTAGATCACAGGAGAGAAAAGCTACAGGAACTAAAGTCCAAAGATATATTTCGTCTGCCACAAATTCAGATTGAACAACCCATAAAGGATGAAAAGGTGTGTCAGGAATGTCATCAGAGATTATCTGGGAAACTAGTCAGACTGCCTGATACTCAAGAAAGATATCACTGGAACTGTCTAAGATGTGAAGGCTGTAAAGAATTGTTTGAAAACACCTCTTTTGTAATTGATCCTCTAAAGAAAATATATCATCCAAAAGTATATACACACAGAAAGAGCCTTGTTTTGGTATAATCTAATGCTTTTTATAGTGTGCACTGTTTATGGCATCTACACCGGATTGCTCGGAATGCTCACTGCCTATCACTGAAAGTTATATTGTAGTAAATAGCTCTACATTGCATGTGAAGGTCAGTATGACGAAGTATATATATATATGGAATAAAAATGTATTAATTGCATCATATAGTGCTTCAAGTGTACCTGTTGCAACAAAGCTTTACAGCCATCAGCCATGTATACGGATATGAATGGAGCATTTTGTCAACAATGTACCGCCACAGAGCTACCACAAGATCAAGAATTACTTTCAAAGCACATGAGGATTGTACCCTTTCCTCAGTCTATGCCCGCTACACGACCGGCTATCCCTAAGGGCTCACTTCTTTATGAAAATAATGATGAGTCTGCTGGCAGTGGGCCAGAATATAAAACAGTAGAGCAATATTTAAGAATGCCTGCGTCCGCACCTTGCTCACCCTATAGTCGCCACACTACATCTTTTGTAAAACCTTCATCTTTAATGAGCTCTAGAGAAAAGCCACTGCCCCGTTTTGGCGTTGTTCGTGCGTGCCCAAGGTGTAACGAGCGTATAGCTTCTGTTCATGAAGAAATACCTGGCCCCAAGGCATCACGGTGGCACAAGAAATGTCTGTCTTGCACAGGTTGCAACAAACTGCTGGATTCAGGAGCAGCTGTGCACGAAGACAATTCGACGGGAAGATTATATCCTTGGTGCACAACTTGCTCGGTATGTAAAGTTCATTCGAGCCAAAAAGATAAACTAATATCTTGTATAGCTAAGCAAGAGGGACAGGCGTTGCTCTACTACAGTAAAACAGCAAGTTATGTAAGATCTCTTTTTAAATAAAAACCAACGGAAACAATGGAAGGTTTTGATTTCTTTTCTCTTCTCCTTTTTAAGTATAAATGTTTTTATGCATAAATGATTTGGGGATCAGGGGGAAATTGCTAAAAAGGACGATGGTCGCTTTTATTACTCCTTATATAATAGATAGCTACTCTTTTTTTTTCAAAAAAAAAAAATAATGAGCTTTATTTCTTTTATAAATGAAAACACTATCCACAGACTTTTTGCCACCTTACATAAAAAGAACACATAAAGATCGTTCTACTCATGCTATACCAAACAATTACGATACCTGTGAATCTGTTTGCTGCATTTGTAACAGCCATAACCTGGATAGGACAAAAGCTATAGGTCCATATATGATGCAATCGAGTCAACCAGACTTTGTCATGATCTGTCCATGTTTACAAAAGGCTCATCCAGCATGCTTGAAACGCTATGACACAGACTATGTTTGCAGAACGTGTAATTATATTTATCCTTCCAAAAAGTGTATTTTTCTCGCAGCGTTCTCTACATTTACCTGTCATCTGCTCAGTTTCCTTTCTCTCATCGGCCTCGTATTTGGTCTTTCCCAGTTAGGAAGGGTCTTGGACGAACTGGCCCTAGGAAGTGAAATAGGGCCCAAAATAGATGGAGACGAAACGTGGCATGATCAAGAAATGTTACAAATTGCGGTATGGTTGGATGTCGTTCATTACTCTACGGCCTTTGCAGGACAAGCTATGCTTGGATTAGTATACATAATTGGTGTTTGCTTAGTGATAGGTATTCGTCGAACAGCTGATATGATAACTAATATTCTGCATATAAATCTGGATTGCATATATGGACATAATGTCATACCCAACCAAATAAAGCCCATAACAGTGTACATCTGTCTATTTCTTTTGGGCTTATTTTTAGGTACATATCTGCTCTTTTTTTCTTGGATATGGTCAAGCCTACTTTGTAAGCTATGGAAAAAGCTGCTAGGCACTCTCGTTAGGGAAAGAACAGATGTTATTGTCTAGAGGCCTCCTTTTTTTTTCGATAGGTTTATCCTGTTCATACCCAACGTCAATTCCCAAAAGAAATAAAAATGCTGCAGGTTGATAAATTTCTGGGTTATGCATCACTATCGCCATTAAGCGTCAAGCGTTTTCCCATTGTTGTTTGCTATCCCTTAAATATCCCCCTCAATTATAATCTATCAAGAGATTCAATCCTATATGAATAAGATTATTATAAAAATAGTACATATGATGCGAGTATCCCTTTTCATTCTTCTCTTTTAGAAAAAACAAGTTCATGGACGAACCAAAGACTAAACCTAGAATTACCTTGCGTATGAACCTCCTGGATGACGACCCATGGGTACCACCGATCAAACACCGTAGAAGATTCTCAGCTGAAGAAGCTCGTATCTTGGAATCCGAGTACGATAAAAATTCAAGCCCTACACAGGAAAGGATACAACAGATTGCTAGCAGTATCAACACGCCAAGAAAGATCATCACAACTTGATTTCAGAACCGAAGGGCGAAGCATAAGAGAAGACAGAGGGTCAAACGAGGGAGTATGAGTCCTGCAGAAGGCGATGTCGAAGTTGTCAACAGCGATGCCACTGATTCAGCAGTCGAAAACTGTATTCCTTTTGATAAAGACCCCATGCTTACTATAGCAATGGATCAAGGTAATCATACAGCGAGCTTTAAAGACCCGGGCAATATGAAGTCTGGTATTAGCTATAACAAAACGGAGGGCTCGTTTCTAAATGACTCTCATGGTTTAAATGTTGCCACTGGTCTATATCCATCTTGCTATCCTCAACTTTTAAACCCTTACCCTACGTTTAATCTCTCTTTTCCGGAAGAGATGGCTCATCACAGTACAGTGAATGAGTATACTACATCATACATGCCAACTCCTTACCTCACGACTTATCTGCTTGCTGCATCCCCACGGCCGTCCTCTTTTCTACTATACAATACCAATCTGACAGAACGACAACATCCAATTGTTGAACCATTTCAGTCACTTATGAACACGCATAAAGCAAAACAAATGCACGCTTTTCTTTATAATGATATGGATGACCCTAGTCAATGCTTATACACACCTCTATCTTCAAAAGCATTAGATAGCATTGGTGCTATGCCACGTTCTCAAATGTGTTCAAAGCCTAGTGATTTATTAATCGAATACTACCAAGGAGAAAAGGAAGAGTATTACGGGAACCAGCTATCATCTCTGACAACTGAAGGGCACATCTTAAATTCAGAAGTTAATCCTTCCACTGGCAAAAACAATAGTGAGGGTATGTTACTGTTAGAGTCATTACACATGACCTTGAATTTTTAAATAAAGTTATTTGCTCCCTCCTTTGAATCAACTTTACTGCTCCAATCACATTACAGCGCATCTACCGTGTACTGATGTATAATAGTAAAGTGATATTTATTTTATGCTCAGGATTTAATTGTACACGTTCGCTCATAAGAGGTCTATAAAAGGATCCTTTGTTGGGCTCTTTTGCTGTGTATTAGCTGTGTTTGTTGTAGAATTCTGCGTAGGGATTCCAAACAGATCATCTGTAAGATCCATGACGGGCTGAGTGTTGGCTGGATTCATGCTAGTTGTTATTGTTGTTGTTGTAGTGTTAGTAGTGGGTGATGTATTGAACAGACTCAAGATATCGTTTGTATTAGTAACAGGTTTTGCGCTCTCAGGCTGTGGACTCATTGAGAATGATCCGCCAATGGATAGCAAGTCATTAAGTGATCCTTGTTGAGTCTGTTGTGTAGGCGAGACAGGTGATTTGGGTGTTTCAGCAGCAGGCTCGTCCCAATCCAAATCAAGCAAGTTGCCAATATCATTGTTTTTGATAGCAGCTTGTATTTGAGGAGGTGGAGCATTGACATCATCATCTTCAGCATGTCTATATTGAAATGAATAAGTTTTTTTTTGTCTTTTGCATTATGATGCTTTGTAACATACTCAGTAATAGTCTTGTTTACATTATCTGCACCAAACTTCTTTCCAGCAACAAATGTCTCAACAGGCTTATGATAGACAGAAGCTAATGTACCAATATCGCATATCAACGTGTCAAGCAATGCAGGAGATAACCCATCGTTTTCACCTGCAATAGGAGGCTTTTCACTCAAGATAACCGCCTAAATAAACGTAAAAAACGTTGAATAGATACTATGTGGCAATGGTCTTACCTTAGCTGCTTGAGGATCTGTTGACAATAAACGCCAATAAATATATGCTCTGTCTCTGATATCAGCATTATCACATTCTGTTGTAGCCGTCTGTAGGACACGCTGTACCAACTCTTGATTTTCGTTGGGCTTTTTCAAAAACAATTTCACTGTTGCCGTCAACAATTGAAGTTGTACCTTGCATAAAAAGAACTTAGCAAACTGAGTAGTCAATTATCCCACAATGCTTACTTGTGAATTTTCTTCATGGTAATTATCAAAGAAAACGTTCAACAAATCGTCTGCATTATCAATCCTTTCAGCGTATTCACCAATGATCCAAATTAATGAACCCTTGGCTTCAGGCTCATCTAAAGCTTCGAGATTTTCACACAAGGTAGGAATGATTCCTTCATACTTGCGAGGGTATTTACGGAATATATCCTAGACAGAGACATGAACATCAAATTATCATTTTCCTGCCTGTAGCACCACTTTACCTTGATGACAACGATGGCTTCCTGCACAACATAACTCACACCGGTATTAATCAAATCCAGTAATACGTTGATACAGCGTTCAGCAGCTTCGTCAATCTTGATGGCACATCGACCAATTGCACGTACAGATTTTCGAACAAAGTCCACATCGACTTCATTTGCATATCTACACACACACATATATATATGGTCAGCATACAATCAATCAATAGCTCTTTGTTACTCACTCTCGTAGTTCACTCAATAGTTGATCCACATTTCTGTCATTGCATAGCTTTATCATGATCTCAAGTTTTTCCAATTTCACATAAGGTGGGTCATTGTATTTGCAAAAGAACACACGGATTTCATTACTAAGTACTTCTGGTCTTTTTTGCAAGATTAGACTGATGTTACGCAGTGCAATGTATTGAACTTCAGGAGGACTTGAAAGCAAGGTAACTAAAACAAGATGAGTATACAGTTATATGTACAATGCAAAGATGAATTACCTAAAGGAGGGGCCATTTTTCTACAAATAGACTTGACAAAGGACTCTTCTTTAATATATTTCATGTTGATCATCAATACCTAACACGAGCATAAGTACCTTATCATCTTTCTTTTACAACTTACTTTTACAGCAGCCAACACGACTGCACCGTTAGCATGTTGCAATCTAGGAATAACTCTATCACAGATACTCTCAGCCTCTTTACTATCTGTTACTTTATAGTCTCCAATGGCTGTCAGGATAGCTATTTGACCCCATCTGACTCGAATGAGTTAGTAAAATATAACATGACTCGTCTTTTTGTTTTCTTTACTCTGTGCATTCATTCAGCGCATGAAGCAACTTGTTTGCAATATTGGAATTGATTTCAAAAATGTTTTTGCCAGGTTTAGCGTCGTTCATATCAGATAAGGCAATCACAGCGTTTGCCACAACCATAGGATTCACATCGGCTATCATATCCTTAACCATATTGACAAAATCCTGCTCTATCGCTAATGTTGGGTTGAGATCATAAAGCTTGGCAACACAAACAGCAGCTGTCTTTCTCACATATGGATTTTCGTCCTTTTTTTTTTTTTTATAAAAAAAAGTATTAAAAGAGGTACAGGATACATGTATAACATCTACCTTTAAACATTTACGAAGAGGTTCGGTCAAGTAATCGATAATTTTATCTACTCTTAAACAACCCATAGTACGCATGGCCAAAGCTCTAATTAAAGGGTTTGGGTCGTCTGAATCCTAGTAGACACGATTGAGATCATGTTGACAGCTATTTTTCATATCTTGCTTTACCTTTACAAACGTGTTTACAGCGAGAATGACTAATTCTGGTTGTGTTTTAGCATAATTCATCAAGTAAAGATACACCAACTTCTTTAATTCGAGGTCTTCTGTTTGCATATTCTTTAATACATCAGGAAATAATCCACTGACATCTTTGCCCACTGTCATATTGGCAATAACTTTTTTAACAGCATCCTTGCGATGATGACGATATTCGCTGTTCAATTCAGATTTGAGCTCAAAGTTCTCGCCTATTGATGAAGTATATTTAGAAAATTGCTTTCAAAATTACAAAGGAGAAGATACTATTGTTGTGGTATCTTCTCTTCTCTCTCTCTATGGCTATGATTATTTCTGGTTATGCTTATGCTATCTTACCCCTTTTGTTGGTTGTAAAAAATCTTGGCCTGCTTAATGACATGCTTAATAAGAAAGAAAGAAAAAAAAAAAGAGGGAAAAAAGAGGTAGAGGATAATTTACACATACAAAATAAGCTGCAGTGTCACCATCTTTTTTTTTTTTTTTTTTTTAATACAGCAGGTTATTGACAATATGCCTTCACTTGTTAACTATGAGCTTAACTTGATCTTGGCTAGATTCACTTGGGGTGCTTGTAAGTATAGGATTTTTATAAAGCAAAAAGTATAGTAAGCTAGATTTAGAAAGAAAGTAGCATTAGTAATCTTCTTGTATCAACCTCTTGAAGGCGATAACTAAGATGATGGTATCTCTTCATATACATTATCCATTTGAAGGCTTTATCTCAAGAAAGAAACAATGACCATACATATTCACTTAGACTTAAATAGAAGCTGCAAAGTTTTGGAGTTTTCTTTGCCTTTCATATTGATTAAATAGGGTAAATCGAATATTTTAGATACTTTATGAATAATTGTATTGTCGTAACGGGTTTTCTTAAAGGGAATTAGCTTAATGATAAGCAGTAATTGGCTTATAATGAGTACTTGATACTTTTACTATTCATTTTTGTGCTGTCCATTGTACGTAGAGTGCTTTATTTCGGCTATTCTTTAAATTTGAAATAACAAACACTACGGCTCCCCTTTTTTTTTCAGATTTTGTTATAAAATGGATTCAGACGAGGAAGATGCTCCCGTTATTGCTCAGAAATACCAAAAGGATGCTAAAATAGGTGAAGGTACCTATGCTGTTGTCTACAGAGGTAATCTATGCAATCACTACTCTTTGATCACATATAATATTTACAACTATAAACCTAGGCACTGAAGTAGCAACGAGTAGAACAGTAGCTATTAAAAAGATCAAAATGGGTCAATTTAAAGATGGCATGGATCTCACAGCTATTCGTGAAGTAAAATACCTACAAGAAATAAGACATCCTAATGTGATTGAGGTATGATTCAACTCATTCAAAGCCATGCATAATGTAGTAAATTATTATTAGCTCATCGATGTCTATTCCTATAAAACCAATTTGAATCTAGTATTGGAGTATTTGGAATCTGATCTAGAACAAGTGATTAAAGATAAGAGTATTCTGTTTATGCCAGCAGATATTAAAAGTTGGATGTTGATGATCCTCAGAGGCCTCGATCACTGTCATCGACACTTTATTTTACATAGAGTAAAGAAGTAAAGTAAAAGGGCAAGAAGAATAGTTATTGACGAATATGTTTTGACAGGATATGAAGCCAAACAATTTGTTGATAAGCAGTAATGGTACCCTCAAAATAGCAGATTTTGGTTTAGCTCGTGATTGGGGTGATCCAGGCAAACAAATGACTTCACAAGTAGTAACAAGGTATAACATATCAATATAGTATAGACCATGGTATTTATTCCGTTATATAGATGGTATCGGTCACCAGAGCTTTTATTTGGTGCCAAAGAATATTCATATGCTGTAGATATTTGGGCAGTAGGATGTATATTTGCAGAACTCATGTTGAGAACACCTTATGTTGCAGGAGAATCAGATATAGATCAACTTACAAAGATATTCCATGCGCTGGGAACACCCACTGAGGCTGACTGGCCAGGCATGACAGCATTACCAGATTATATCCCATTTAAAGTGTTTCCAAAGGTGCCATTACGTCAATATTTCACAGCTGCTGGTGTTGATGCACTCAGTTTATTGGAACAAATGCTCGTTTTTGATCCAAACAAGCGATGGACGGCTGAAGAGTGCTTGAAACATTCTTATTTTAAGAATGTGCCTTTACCCACACCTCCAGAGAAATTGCCCAAGGTTCAACCAGAGTTGACCTTGGATGGTGATCAACCCAGAAAGAGGAAACAAACAGAAAATGGATATCTTCAAGACACCAAGATGCCTCGTTCAGGATTCTAAAGTATTGTAAATAAAACTAATAAAGAAAAGGCGTAGTTCTGCCCTGAATTTCTTCAACAACAATTTAAAGAATAATGATAATAAAAAAGGGAAATCAACGATATCTTTCCGAGATCGTTTATTTTCATAGGATTTGCCTCATACAAGGCAGAGAACATATCCCGCAGCGTTTTCAGTAACTTCATTATCCCTTCTTCTAAGTATTTATTGTCTGCAATTGTAACATCATTAAGCCCAACTTCACACAGACTCAATTCTTTTTTGCATATCTTAAACAAGATATCCACTTTTGATCCGGTTACTTTTCTTGGTCTTCTATCCACAGCCTCCAGACTTTTATCCTCGTTTCTTCCTAAAGCAACTGCCGCATTTGACTTTTCTTCAAGTGCTGCCTTTATGTTTCTATCCCTGAAGATACGATATTCGAACGGTCATATATCATAAAGAAGATCTTATTCTGAATACTCATTTAAATTTAGTACATCCTCATATAAGAATAATTCAGATGCTCTAACAAAGCTTTTTCGAATCAATTTACAATCAAATTCAGTGATATAATTATGCTTCTGACTATCTGCAAAAAGCTGTACAATTGTTGTCCTGATTCCCAATCCTTGTTATATTTATTTGAATATTCTTCGATGCGTCGAGGAATTCATCTGCTGAAAAATAGTTCTTCCAGACAGAATCGTCCACTTCAAGTATCGTTGAATATACTGGGTGCTCGTAGTTGGACTTTTCCACTAGCTTCTTCATTTCGTCGTCAACAAACCTTTTCAATACGCAGCGTCAAGCTAAGCCTGTTCAGGAGCAGGTATCTTTCCATGTTCTTTAATATAGAATACAACTTTTATAAAGTTTCAAAAAGAAAAAGATAAAATAGAATGTTGTCAGTTTATCAACAAAGATGAAAGAACACGTACAATTGTGATGATATCGTATTTTATATCAAAGAGAGTGAACTGGACAGCCTTAGGTTAAGCAGAGGCTTTGGGAGTGTGAAGTTGTAAAGTGACAACATAGGCAATGCCTACGGGCGCTTCCTTGGGACATTAGCCTTCTCTTAGATTTCCTCGTGCGCGTAGTGTTCACTAAATCGTACGCTATATTTTATTAATATTAAAGAGTAAAGTTCCGCGCACCAACAATTTGCACCAACTTTTTTTAATAGAGTGACAATAGCTGAGACTGCACAGAATATCTTTCTATAGCTTATAATTTCATATTTTTCACGATTTGGAAAAAATCTATTGTGGGTCGTACCTACCACAATTGCCGTTGTCTCGGATGTGGTTATCTTCTTAGTAGCGTTTCCAAAGACCGTGTCGACAATCGTAGCGTCCCTGATGTGTTGATCTTCTGGCTTGTAGTAGTAGTCTTCGAAGGTTGAGTTGTTTAAACTCCAGCTAGCATGTAATTTGCTGTTTTCAATAAGAACGCCAGTCATAGCCGCTTCTGTGCCTTTAATTGTGTATGTCAATTCCTGCCATCTTCATAATTTCTTCCAACCACATACTGGCCGTTTTGGGCCTAGTTGATCTTGCTCCGCACTTGTCGTCTGCGATGTGAGCCAAAAAGAGAGTGTGGTTCTCTTCTTAATCATGGCGTACGTGGGATGCCCGCTGGATGAAAGCATGCAGAGCTCGCACAGGACAGAGATTATCGTTCATCGTTATACCAATCTTACATGCTTTTAGCTAGATCTCTTTTGGTTGACGTGCAACGAACGTTGTACCGCCCTCGAAAACTAAAAAGGTAATATCTCGATGTTGATGATTTCCTAAATTTGGCCTCAGCTTTTACATGGTTGCAACTGTTAAGAGTATCAGCGCCTTCTTCTGTAGTTGGTCTAATGTCAAGTTCTTCATAGCACCTTAGTTTTCCACTAGATTCAATATGGGATCGATGTCCTGTAGGATTTAAAGATATTTTTTGAAGCATCAACATCACGTTGCCATATCATTCCACAATTTTTGCAAGCAAAGGCATCATGTAAATCAATAACCATCATTGTAAAATAAGTATAAAATCTGTAGTTGATTCAGAACCTTTTGATTGGCAAGAAAGGTTTATAGGTAGAGGACGATTGTTTTACAGAGATAATAAGAGGGTCTTAAATTTTGACTTTTTTTTTTCTTCCCTTTCTTGTCGCTTCATTTTTTAGCTATGAATCTGCAGCAGACTAACAAGTTCTACAGTCCTCATAGCGCTACAAATGCAAACAGTAAATATGACTACTTACAACATTGTCTTTATAATGTAACTTTTTTCTTTCTTGACAGACAATCAAAGGCTTCAAAAGTTGAGGTGTGTCTTTTGTAACACGGTAAGAATGAAGAAAATAAACAGAATGGTTTGTTTATTCATACATGATTATAGGACAAACCTTTAGATGCTTTCTCTCAAACTCAAATTTCTAAAGCCACCTTTAATCGTAAGCCTCAGCTTTTTTTTTTTTTTCCTTTGATCGTGTCATTAATATATAATCATAGCTTATGCTCCTCCTTCTTATAATAAGAAACCCAAACAAATCACTTGCAAAACATGTACCTCTAGACAAAATACCCACCTTACTTGTATGATTTGCAATAAGAGACAACCTTTGGACAAATTCGCAAAGGTACGTAGTAAAATAAAGTTGTATATAAAAGTAGCGCATATTAAAGAAAAAATAGTCTCAGAGAAGAAACGCTGAAAAGGCTAGATGCAGAAAATGTATAGAGAAACGCGAAAAGGAGGACGTTTGGGCATCTGACCCTGATACGGATAGTGATGATGAATATGATTTTTAGGATACTGTTTTTATACAGTGCATACATAGGTTGATTACATGTATATGCCATCATTGCATTTGCTGAACATACCAATTATTCACATATTTATTTTTATATAAAAGAAAAAAAAAGTTTATAATATATACATAAGGAAACAATATGTGTGATATCATCATTTACCACCAAGCCAACTTGAAGACAGGTTTACTGTTGCCACATCCCTATTCGTATTGTTTACATTTTCAGTTGGGATCATCATGGATCGCATCGCACCTTCATCTAATCGATGTGAACTGCGTTTTGAACGTACAATAGGTACAGCAGGAGACGCCGTCTTGTATCTATAAGTGACCACGCGACGATTAGGACGCGACAATAAAGGATCATCCTTATGACTGCGCACAAGGGTTTCATCGTCATCCAAAACAGGAGAGACAAGATGAGAAGTACTACTGCCGCTAGTACTGCTGCTGCTTTTATAAAATATGTTGGTTAGCCAGGCCATGGGCGATATTTCTTTGTTGTTTGCCAACTGTTTTCGCTTCTGCTGTCTCTTCTTCATAATCTCTTCTTCTACACGCATATCATTTTCTTCTATTTTCTGTACATAAGCCACTTGTAGATCATTCACCGTGATCTTGGTTGAACCAAGTTCTTTTAATGTGTTCTTCAAAACTTCCAAAAAAGGAAAAAATGCCGTCAATTCTTCTTCTACTTCCTCCTTCATCCAAAGGAATCGATTGTCGAGGGTATCAATATCCATAAGAATATTCTCTATCACAGAATTGCTCATGCTGCTAAGTTCAACAATGTCAAACGCTCGCTTGAGTTTTCTATTGAGTACACGAATATCTGAGCCGCGTAGTCTGTTGACTATCTGACTCACTTGATCCTGGAGGATGGCAAATGGAAACCTCAATTTGGCTTCATCTGATGGATTTTTGGTTGTAGAAAGAGAGGTCGAAGGAGAAAGAACAAGATTCTTTGGTTCCTTTGTCATCATTGGCTTGTTTCTCTAACGTAAAGACTTGTGTTATTCAAAAGCTATAATATGTATATTACTATTTTACCTTTTCTGTAGTAATGATAGTCTCATCATAACAATCAAAATCTGCGCAGCTACTCGTACTACTTTCTTCATTATTATTATTCTTTACATAATAGTGATAGTGATGATGTACAATGGCGTTGCCATGACTACTAGCTGCGTTACCCGTGGTCCCCATCGAAGTCGTTGGCATGGAGGATGATACAGTGGGTAAAGGTGGTATAATGGTTGTTTTGGATCGAATGGGCACGTTCTGTACTTTATCCTTCGACTTGACAGAAGCCGC
>JAMYHX010000622.1:0-20726 GCA_025529335.1 Rhizopus sp. PT2906
ACTGAACTGATCCCTGCTTGCAGCATGACTCCCAGGTTGGATTTCTCATCGAAGATATCTCTTGCCTTTCATCAATCCAGTGTAGAACATGGCAGTGTGAGCATTCCTTGTCCATGCGTCCAAGGTCTAAAGGACGAAGGCGAGAAAGATGTGAGATATAGGCAGCAGGAATGGTCTAGGAAGGCTCTACTCTAGGTCTTCCCCTGCGTCTTACCGGGCTGCCTTCCTACTCTTCTTGTTCAACTCTACGTCTGCGTCGTGTGGCTGCAACTCTTTCTCTGCATGTTTGGCAGGTACGGTAAGCTAAGTCAACTGGTAAAGGTGCACGGCAGGATAAACAGTTGGTAGTAAGTGCGGTAACGGTATCATTGTTCATTTACTAATGAAAGATCAAGTGTTAGTAAACAGGTCCTAGTGCAATGCTTTTAATAAAGTGCTTATTTTTGCATGTACCTAAAGGTTCTTATTGAAGGTGCAATATGTATTATGAATACAAGAAAAAAAGAGAGTAAAACGGGATCAAGATAAAACAGTGGCAATAAAACATGTGTACTCATGCATGCGTCGCGTGTTCGATCCGTACTTCTGGTAAAAAAAAAAAACTCCTTTTCTTTATTATTCCGGCTTTTGTGCGGTAAAATGCTTCTAATTTCAGTATACATATAGTGTTAAGTGTTATTATGATTGATATATATTAGAGTTAACATGATAAGGGATATAATAAATAAAGTTGTGTTCCTTATTGTTGTTTAAGAGCACATTGAGCAAATTCTTCACGAAATGAAGCAAATTGAAGGGCTGCCTGATAGTGATACCAGATACCACCACAGACAAATAGATGCCAAAATTGATGAGAGTGTCCTAGTTTATCAAACTTGCCAGGCCAAAATCTTTCAGGGAATTGGTTGCCGTAGATGATGACACCAGCGACATAGCAACCGATTGATTTGAAGACGGGAGTGAGCCAACTAAAAGTTTGGAAAACGCCACGAATGAGAGATGTATGTATGATGATGACAGCACCTGATGAAGCCAGGGCAATAAAGAAGGCAATTCGGAGCCATCGTCTTTCGTGATGGTCAAACCAGGCTTGGAATGGCATACTGACGCCCATGATGGCTAAGGAGGCAGTGGCGGCCATGTAGGCGTTACGAATGGCGTCATCGCAGTAGAAAGCATAATATTCACAAAGCATGATACTTGCACAGATAAGAACAGAGATACCTACATAATCTAAGCAGGCGACTTGCTTGTAGACCTTCAAATTGTTGATCCCTGAGAGCGTATGCCATACGGTAGAGCACATCAAGCATTTGCAAGCGGAAACCAAAAAGATCAAAAAGACAATGCGATCATGAATTGGTATTTTCGTCATTAATTCGGAATAGAGCAGTTCGTAAATGCCGATGCTGAGCAAGAGGATAAATCCCAATAGATGTGTCCAAATATTGCCGGTTTCATTGTGTACATAGAATAGTGAATACCAACAGTCAGCAGCAGTATCCAAAAAGCGATAACCAGACAAAATATACTATAGAATATGTTATTATCATGAAACAAGAGGGGCTCTGTTTTTCTCTTACCTTATTGTTCTGCCACGGGGCTGGAAGTTCGTCGTACAAGAGTAAACGTTTAGTACCAAAGGTCATGGCAGCCTTTAATTTATCGATATGTTCATTGGCTGCTCCGGCTACTTCATACAACTTCTCTTCCACACGTTCCCTCATCTTGTCGGCACGGCCGAGAACATCGGATATTTTACCATCAAGTTCCTCCATCTTTAACATGAATGCATCAATGGTGTTTTCCAGCATTTCTTTGTTGCTTAAATTCTCAAGCTCATGGTACTTTTTAGATAATTCGACCATGACACTGACTAAATCAGGAGGAGTCATAATATTATCATTTTCCAGCAATGATTTACGCTTGGCTTCGAGTGCCTTTTCCCATTCTTGTCCAAGACTTTCTAATAAACAATAGGCTTTGTTGATTTTTGTTAGGGTGTAATGTTCGCTGGCGACAACGGCATTTTCAAATTGAGATAAACGATACTTGAACTTCTTCATAAGTGGTTCGAGGTTATCCTTGAAGAAAACCTCGAGGTCTAAATGATCATCATGATGAAGTACACTTCGAGACTGAAGAGTTAATAAATTCTCCATTGTTTGTATTATTAAATCTTCTTATTGTCTATTGTGTCTATTCTGTCTATAAAAAATAAATATGAAGAAAAGAAAAGAAAAGAAAAGAAAGGAAAAGAAAAGGGGAAGACGGAGAAATTGAAAGAAAAAAGCAGTAAAAAAAAAAGAATCTGTATTTATAAGTCAGAGTGTCACGCCTTTTTTTATCAATTACCCAATTCATACAAAAGAAGAGAAAAGGATTGGTTTTTATACATTAAAAATAGTTTTACCAAAGTCAGAAATCGTGGCTCAAAAGAGATAAATGCATATCAAACGAACCATTGCCTGTAAAGAGTAAAGAAACAAAGTATTGGTTTACTCGTGATAAAGAAACCAGTTACCCCAAAGATTGGAGAATGGAGTATTCGAGATGACTGATGTTAAAGAAAAGCATTCTATTACACTTTACTGTACAAGATTATGATCCTTTTACTAGACCCAAGCGAAAAACCCAGCAAGGGAATGCATCTTTTGATGTCTGGTCTTGTTGTTGATGGTCATGACTCCATTTCTGCTACAAGTCATAAGTTAGTAGGTGTATCTGATTGAGGGTATATATTATGCTTGTTTATGCAATGTATATACTATGCATCATTGAAAAAAAAAAAAAGGAAAGAGTCTTGGAGTATATACAAATATCAATTATAGAAAAGAATGGGGTATATGCACTGGAATCTTTTTCGGCTTTAATTGCATGTTTATTGATACAATCAAAAAACGGTTGGTCCATCACTCATTGTTCAGACTGGCAACATGACGAATTAGAGTCACTTTCGGTTAGAAATGTCACTTTGCTACTTGGAATAAACTGGCACACCAAGTTGCATGTATACTGTTTTCTGTCTTTAAAATAGTCTGTTGTCAAAAGTAAAGAATTTGAAAAAGGGTGGTCGGGCTTTGGATGTCAGTGCATTACCTTATCGAGATTAGTTTGATCCCCCCCAAAAAAGAATGTCTCCCAATGCACAGTATGTAATAGAATAGCAGTGACCAAATTGATGTATGAAATGAAATGATAACGACTGCCTTAGTTGTTGATACATTTTAAAGATCTGACAGATCTTTTAATCGAAACGACTTTTTCCTTTAGCAAACGTAGTCGCTTTGATCATGCTTTCATGATCGTAGAAAATAATAGATATTTCTTTTTATATATAAAAACGAGGGTATTTATAGAGCGGAGGATGGGGAGAAAGGAAACGATAATACGATTACAGCTAATCATGCACCCAATTAATAATTTTACTTTTTTTGTACTATTGTCTGCATTTGCTCGTAATTAGATCTCGCAATTGTACGAACGAACAGAGCGTATTGATCGCATTCATCTCTTACAAAATGAAGTAAAGAGGCTGCTATCATTTTTGGAATACAAGTTAAGAAGGGAATTTAACAACGCTCACGCCTCGTATGATTTAGCATAGAAAGAAATTCATGGCTAGTCGCCAATGGACACAAAGAAAAGAAGAGAGAACTAACGGCACTGAATAAAAAAAAAAGCACAAGTGAAAGCAATTCTTAATATGCAGCGAAATATCGTACTGTTGCCGAAATGAAGGTGAAAGATGTGGTTAATTCTCTCTGAATCATGCTTTTTTTATATAATAAAATACAAATATTTCTATAAACACTACCCTTCATAACTTTCTTGCTGTGTGCTTCAAGTTTTTTTTTTTTCTGCTTGAGTTTATATTTTGAATGACCATGTAAGAGATTTTTTTGGGGGGCAGATCAAAGTGTCTAGATGAATCATCTGCTACCAAAAGGAAGGTCGTACTGCATCTTTCGTCTGCATTTCGGTAATCGTACGAATATTCTCTCTAAAAGATTAAATGAAAGGAGAAACCGATAATGAAATACCTGATGTCGTGCAGTTGTTCCTCTCTTCTAACAAGGAATAAACTAGACGAAGAACAAAAGTTTATGAAAACATCCTCCTTCGGGGATCTTTGGGAGGTCTAACTTGGAAACCTCCTACTTTAGACGACAAAATAGGAAATAAATAGTCTGTGACTTATCCGAGTATTTCTTTCTTTTTTTTCTTTTTTTTTTATTTATTGAAAACCATGAGTCAACTTATTACTGAACTAAGGCCAATTGATTTAAGCCTTGCAGAAACAAAACCAGCACTGATAGCTGTCAGTCCTACAGTTTCAATTCAGACGGCTTTGAACCTTATGTCACATAACAAGATCACATCCCTCCCGATATATTCTCACAAGAACACGGATATTGTTAGTATTATCAATCTACTGGATATTTTGCTTTATCTTGTTCAAGGCAAGGAGATTGAAAAGGAACAACTAAACCTACAGGATCCAGTTGAATCCGTTTTGGGTCTCGATATTGACAGAGAGAGTTATCGGATGCATAAAACTGACCGTTCTGACAGACTTATTGAGGTAAATCAAGATAATTGTGACGTATCATTTGACTCATAGACGATTTACAACTAGACTTTACGTGTATTTGCCTCGGGTAAACATCGTTCACTTGTCGTTAACTTTAATGATCCTCAAGACAAGTGCTGGCTTCTCTCTCAGACAGATATCATCCGACATATTGTCAACCACCCAGATTCAGTCTCCGGTTTACTGGATTTAGAAAAGTCGGTTCAAGATCTCACGGTGCTTTCTGAACAGCAGCTCGTAACTGCATCTGATGAAGAAACGGCCTTGAATGTGTATCGATTTATGGCAAACAAAAACTTTAGTGGATTGCCTGTTGTAGACAAGTAGGCTTCATTTTGAGTGTGTTTGTATATGAAAGGCTTATTTAAATTGTTAGGCAAGGTCAGTTTATAGCAGATTTATGCGTAGAAGACTTGCCCAATGCCAATCTGGAAACAATCGATCAGCTGGCTTTACCTTGCAAAGAATATGTCAAGGTAAGTGTAATTATGCATTTAGAGTAAAGAAAGAAGAACTGAGCGTTATGTAGAAATCATCACATCATTCAACACCATCGGTTGCAACGCCTGATACTCTATTGAAAAACATTTTGGACACTATGATTCAAAAGGATACCCACAGGGTCTGGATTTTGGATTCAAATGATTCTAAAAAAGTAAAGGGCGTCATCACCATGTCAGATATCATAGCACTCTTATGTCAGCACGCCCAACCTTCCCTTTTTTAATGGTTTATTGATGTTTATGCATAATGGCTACAGCAACTGAACCAAGTGTTTGTCTAATGTATTCTCTTTCAACATCGTGACCTAGTAACACACATTTTAGCTACTTCTTTTATATATAAAAAAATTCTTACTGTCTTCTACTTCGCCCCATCGTTCCATTTGAGCAGTCATTTCGACGTGAGCAGCTCTGGCAGCTGTTTCGACTGTAATACCATTCTTCACCAAAGCAAGACCGATCAAGAAACTTTTGGAAGACATGACAGCTTTCTCAAAGGCGGCCAATTCCAAAGAGTCCATTTGCTCAACAATATTTCTTAATTTCTCTCTTGTCTCCTTTGGCTGAGTCACTGCAAAGATGGTAGTGGTTGTATCAATTTTGACATCAAATGTTGTTTGAGCCCACTCGATAATAGGCTTCCAGTAGGTATCTTGAAGCTGTGTCAATGCTTCGGGAAACTCTTCATGATAACAAATGGCGTCTGTGTCGAGATACTGCATCAATTTGTCAATAACTCCTGTTCTTACAGTCGTGTCTAAAGTACGTGTAGGATCGAAGGTATCGAATGCGCGTGCAACAATGGAAGTCTATTCGAAACGTTCAATCTCTGTTGTTATTTCTATCGTTCATTAGTCCTTACTAGTGGTAGTGAGTGTGCCTTCAAATTTTGTGTTTGTGAATCCCACTCGGCAGCTGTCAATAATGCCAATTGTCGTTGTTGTTTAGGGAATTGAACAATGTGTTTGCCTGGTGTACGCAGATTACGATGATCAAGAACAACTGTGACAGATTCTACACTTTTTTTTAGAGCTTTTTTCTATAAAGTGTGTATTTTAGTACCTTGATCTTCCTTGATGCCAGCTCGTTTCCAGAATCGCTTGAGTGTTCGTTCAGCACCTTTAATGACATTAGCAAAAACAGGGGCAATAAATCTCGTTATAAAAATTTACGTTGTGCAGCAGCCTCTGATTCACTCTGACATGCAAAAGGTGTACGGTGAATGTATCGACGAGTGATCTGATTAAAAGGTCTCAGTGCTGACTTCATGATTGTATTAAAAAAAAAAAAAAAAAAAAAGAAAGATCCGCAGGGACAAGGGAAGGGGGCTCGTTTCAGACTGAACATTGTCCGAACCGAACCTTCCCCCCTTAGGTATTAACAAATAAGGAAACGCCTTTTTTTCTGTATGAGTGTAGATTTTATCAGTAATTAAAACAAACAAAGCATGGAATTACGCTATGTTGGATGATCCAACGAAAAGAGGTGCGCGCTGAGAGATATAAAAACTATGCTGAATGTTAAACATAACTAAAGCTGCCTAAAGTAACCTACTCCTGATGATCATATATACATTGACCCCACTTTTTTAATCCAGGTTAGTCCCCGTATTTTATTTGTTTTTATTATCTTTATTGTAATCTTTTTTGCGAAATGGTTAAAAGGAAAGCAATACAATCTCATCCGGTGACCAGAGATCTTTAGCAATTATTGTGTAATCATCTTGATTCTTCAAATAATACCTGTCTCTATTATTCCGTCGCTATTAATTGTTCCATGTCTCTTAATTTTTTCTCGGCCATGGGTTTTATAACCTTTTATGTTTCTGATGTTAATTATTTAAGAATTAAAAGCATGGATAGATATTACGTTTATTTAATTCTATAAGCATTCTTTCTATATCTTTAAAATTGGCGCATTTGGATTATAAAGTATACATGATCATCACCATGGTTTCATTGTTGCCTGGATGCAACAAAAGAGTGTTCTCAATAAAAATGGAAATAGGTTGTGATTGGCTCGTTCTAGTGTAACATTTAACCAAACCTCCTATCTGGAAAGTGAGTACAGATTTGCAGGTTGAGCCAGAAATTGTTTCTTCTCTCTCTCTCTCTCTCTTTTCTTTTTTTCTTTTTTTATCTTCACCATGACCTCTTCTAATACTCGCAGTAGTCGAACAAAAAAACCTACTTCTAATAATATAATTGGTGACAAGACAAAAAATATAAAAAAGACCAAGAAACAGTTACGCTCTAAAAGAGACAATAGCCATCATAATAACACCACTACTCCTACAGCGAATAATGATAACCAGTTATGATTTCTTGTAATAAAATGAATTAAGCTAACATTTGATAGTAGATCACAACAAGAAGTATATGATTTAACAAATAAATATATTGATCCCTCAGAACATCCTGATTACAACCGTCTAATGAATGAACTGGAGGAATCCAAACAAAAGAAATTAGAAAAGATCAAAATTTGGAGAGATCACGAAAAGACGTCAGTACTCGACTGGTTTACAGCTCAAAAGAAGCAAGCATGGGACGACTATTACGTAAGGTCAAATTGAGTTCTTTATTCATACTCATTTTTCTGTAGTTTGCTCGTAAAAGAGCAAGGGCTGTACTTATTGAAGAAGTACAGACAAAAATGCAGAAACTAAGACAGGAGCTTAGCCGATTGAATAAGCAATGTAAGCTTATAAACTTGCAGTTGATGTTTTGATTAATAATATTTGATATAGCAAAAACACAGAATCAAGAGCACGACTACCATGATTGGGTTCCACCTGAAAGGCTGCATACAATTGATATCCTTTTTATAAAAATATAACACTATTGATACTATACAATTTATATATCCTTAACCACCATGCTTACGTTCCTTTGTAGACGGAGCAACAAACGAAGAGATCGAAAGAGACCTTACAATTGCTAGGCATCCATACAACGGAAATAATACACCCAACCTAGTCTATTCAGACTACGAATCAAGAAGTACAACAGATACTCCAACAGAAGAACCAGAAGTGTCCCTCTCAAGGACAGAGAACGAACCAGCAAGAAATCATAACACCCAAGCACTCTATCTTTATAGTAGTAACAGTAACAATAGACCTAATGACAGAAGTGACTGGTGGCCATTTCACTCAGCTGCCACTGGTGTCAGTAGTACGACCGCCACTCCCCCCTAAACTATATTTTATACCATTTTTTCATTGATTTAATATAAATAAATGTACACACACACAAACATACAAACACGGTTACTTTTGTATAAAATAAACTATGTTGTTTATTTCTTCACCTATGTTCTCTCTTCTCGTTAAACATCTGCTCAGTCCTTTTTAAAACATCATCGTCATCACGCGCCCTTTCTTTTAATGAACGAATCACTCAATTATGATGAAAATGGTATTGATAAAATATAATCATTTGATATCGCTTTAGGAACTACTTTCGGTATTAACATCTGAAACTAACTTTTTCTTATTTTTTGATATCCCCTCTCTTTACACTACTTTCGGATAAACTTTAGATTCCTACTTTATTTTAGACGAATCAGATTCAGGACAAACATTTTAAGCAATGGCAAACCGACTTGTTGCTGAATACATTTATCTTAAAAAAGTTTCTGAATGAGTCGCTATACTTTGGAGGTTACCATTTTTACATGCCTTAACAATACAAAGTGTTCATTCGTCCCCTTTCTTGAACGAGTCACATGGCGGATTACGCTTTCCGTCTTTGTCTAGCATTTTTCTGCGGGGTTAAGAAATGGAAAAAAAAGGCGGTATGTCAGGGACTTGTGTCTACATTTGAAAGAAAGCACCCACTATTAATTGAGAAGGGTAATAGATTTTGCACACGTCTCTCATGTTAAAATACCCATATACATTAACACGCTACATTCGGAGGCGATAGCTGTACTGGAATGACGCAGTTGATTTCCGTCCTTCGTCGGAAAAGATCGCCGGTTGCCTTGACGACTCTTGTAGTTATCTTCAGTTGGTTGTCATTTTTTCTGTATGTCAAGGAAAAATGAATCGTAAACTTGTAATGAACCCCATTCAACTCTAGATTTTTCTAAATACGGCGTCTGTGATTTTTTACGTATCTGTCCTCCTTTTTCTCTTCTTACACTCTCACTGTGTACTTTAGCCAAGTAACTATGATATACATTCAAAAATACGATGAAATATAAACTTTGCCATTCTTTAGCGTACTTGACTCAGCTGATGTACTTCAAAACTAGTAATGAAGTAACAAGTTCTTTGTATATAAAACTATATTTAATAGCTATTTTTTAACAATGCAAAAAGAGTGTGTTATCTTTTTGGTAGAAGCAAGTTATTATTAGCTTAAAGGAACAGAAGGTCGATGGTTAACATTTTAGGTTCTTTATTGAGAAAAAAGAATTTATGAGAAAATATTGTCAGATATGAGATAGTTGATGGTTTGAATTGTCGCGTAAGTGGCAAAATAATTCACAAGTCAAACTACTCTCGAAGCAAGAAACATCAACTTAGGACCTCGATATATTGCTACAATACTTAGTTTGCCATTTTCAAGATAATGACTCTTTGTCTCTCACTCAACTACAAGACAAGGTGATTCTGCTGCTTTGTGTTGCGACAATGTTCCGCCCACGTTCGGATATAGACACCTTACAACGTAGAGACATAGAATTCACTTTCGAAAATAACAGTAGCTCCAGAAACCAAATCGTGCTCGGCATGACACTATACATTAGACAACCAAAGGAAGCTCAAAGCAAGACAGCAGGACTTGGACGATTAGATCTTGAATCTATGTGTCCAGTAAGAACGACATGGCTTTTTATAACCAAGATCAAGCACCTTTGTAGCGAGCCCCCGAAAACCATTCACTATTCCTGATATACTTGATGGAGCCCAGTAAAATTCGACCATTCAATCTCATTTCTGTAGCAAACATAGTTAAGAAATACATACAAGCTGCAGGGATAGATACAAAAATATACAGCCTACATGCAATACGTTCAACAAGCAGCACGAAGGCCGCCGAATTAAGCAACGAGATAGATAAGATAAAGAAGCATGCCAACTGGAGTCTGTCTGCCAATACATTCGAACGTTTCTACTACAAACCACCTCATCAGCACGCTGGCAGTAAGAAGATTACATATTCCATTTTTTCTTTTTGTCCTAAAAATCATACCACATCCGAAGTCCGACTGAAATCAAGTAGAATTGGTGTAGGAACGACCAGCAATCTATTCACTTCTCTCTAAATAAAAGTTATTCTATTAAAAAAATTCTAAAACAATGGTTGCAAAAAAAGAATTTTATTTAATGATTATACCCTTCTTAGTTCTCAAAGCTGTACGTTTTGATTAACAGGTTTAATCACGAGAAGGTGAGAGTTACTAAACCCAAAAAGACCCCACAGCATAGGCGTTAACTCAACAACCTTCTTTTTGCAATCAAGTATCAACCCCAAAAAAATACTTGACACTCAGATAACAGGCTTGCAATCCTCAGGCTATAATGCGTACAAAATGCTCGACGAAGAAGGCGAAATCTGCTACAAAAAGAACTTTATTAATTCAAAATTAGAATAAAACTGGCCAATCGGATTTTTTTTCATCCAACATTTCAAGGCGATTAACTTATGTCCCAGCATCGAAGCAGTCAGCTGTATAGGTGCCCCTCTTTACAAAAGTGTACAAAAACCAATATTTCGAACAAAAATATTTGTGGCATATGTGTCTAGTGAAAGTTATTAACATGTATTGTATGAGTAATATAATAAATATATTTCATTTCATCAGATATTGATCGAGTATTGACTCAAAAATAGTTTTTTATATTTCTTTAGCTCGATTATTTTTTTGGTAAAGTGCCATAGAAGTGGTATCAATCGATGCGGATGTAGATTAAAAGTTATTAATTTTGGTATGACTATACTACTACATCGAGCGTTTGAATCAAAATGTTGCCGAAGCGAAAGCTTCCAATGTGATAAATCTCCTCAGAGCCGCGCTTTATTTTTATATGAATAAAATAATAAACTTTCAAACCCCTTTTTAGTAATAATATTCAATTTTTTTTTCTTGGCTCATCTTTCACCAAGTAACGGATGTTGTTAAAAAGTTCAAGTCTTTAAGTGTACTTGTTCTTGTTTCTCTATACACTTCTTTACTGTTGTAAAATATGTAGATGACATATCGGCGGAGCTATTCCATGTTCCTGAGGAGTTCTTCTTTGTTTTGATACTCATGTGCTTACCGCAGGTCTTGATATATGAATGCTTGTTGGCTTTATGTTGTTTCGGAGATGCTCAGCATCCTTACCTGATATATTGGGCGAAGCCTCTTGTTGATTGCTTCGCTTGCTATCCATTTTCCATATCTAATTTTGGAGCTTCGTGAATGTATTGCTTGTAGGGCACTAGACAAAGACTCATCTAGCTGCTGTTGCATGCCGCTGTGGAGAGCTACTTCAAATTTGACTTCCTTGGTGAGTTCTTTAAGTTACTCAGCTTTAGTTTTGGTATCTGTTTGTTCATGTTTTTTTTTATCTGACGAAAGGTGGTGGAGTAGTCTCCATACCTCGTACCATGATGCTTGCTTAAAAAATAAAGCGACTTAAAAGGTGTTGTACCATCACATCGAAATGTGAGACGAAGGCAACAACCATTTCTTGACAAAGGATAAACAGCCATGAGATTTGCACAAAGCTTCACTTTAGAAGTAGATTAAAATCTTTGGTATTCTCGATTGTAATGAGTAAACTTCTTAGTAATCCAATTTTGTATGTAATAAAAAAAAGATTCGCTTGACAAATTGGATTAATCAGTGATAACAAAATTTCGAATCGTAGCAGTAGAGCTTCATAAACCGAGGGCTGATGAATGAGCTTCGAAAGATGAAAGAGTTTGCAAGAAGCTCAGTATTCGTCGAACAAAGCTGGTTAGGGAGCCTACTAATGTTCGCGTTCCTGCAAATTTAGTTACCAAAATCGGTGAAATTATTTACTCCAGCCAGCCAATTGGATTTATTTAAAAAATCAATGGGTAAACAACCTGGGAGTTCCTGCATCCGAGCATGTTTGAGATATTTTAGTCTCTTTTATGGACATTAAATAATGTACCACAATTGATAGTCCGCTAATGAGATGAGATAAAGAAAGAGAAGGTGACCATTTTTCTGGAAAAAAGTACAAATTTACATATTTGGTAATACCTTTATCGATCAAACAGAAAACGTCATCGTCGAATTTCCATTATATAGAACATAGCCTCAGCAACAAAGCTTATTAATCCGTCCTATATGCAGCGAATCCAAAAATATTCTAAAGAGAGCTCCCCCTTATAGGCAACAACGAGCTTCGCTAATAAACCCTTCCATTAATAGTTGCTTATGTCGTCGAACGTAATACAAGCTGACGAAATAGTTTGGGAAAATGCGGGGAAGATTCTGGGGAAATCGGATGGGTGCCAAGGATTGGCCATTGTTTTTGGAAACGTTGGGAAAACATGGGGCATTGTGGAGAAAAGGTCTTTTTGAATAAAGAAAAGGCCATTTTTATACAATTTAATCCATAAGAGGACAATTCAATAAAGGAACAGAGACAAACAGTGCGACCTACATTGAATAAAGATCATATAAACTGTTTAAAAATAAACTCTCTTGCTGTCATTCTTCTATTTATTTTTCCCGTTTCTTTCCAAAGATTATTTTCTAGCCTTTGCCAATTTTAGTTGAATCACTATGTAATAATCTCAAGGGGACTCTGAGTCCATCAGATACCCTTTAAAGATAGTTGAAACAAAAAAAATTCTAACGCAGAAATGATGCTACTCAAAAAGTATAAAAAGGTTTTGCCTTTTTCCTATTTTCTATTTTCCTTCATTCTATTTTTTTTAAAAAGAAAATGAATACCCATAAAGATCATGATGCGTCAACCGATGAAGCCAATCATACAAAATTAACTACTTATCCCTCTTCAGAGGTTACTGGGCATCTTGCTGCTGATCGATACAAGTATAATGCCGGCAAAAGCGGTCTCTCTGGATTTATCAAGAATCCATATGTATGTCTGACAGCTGTGTTTGCCTCTATTGGTGGTATCCTTTTCGGATGTAAGAGACAACGGAACTTGTTTAAAGCAAGCAAAAAAACTAATGATATCTTATAGACGATCAAGGTGTTATCTCTGGAGTTCAAGAAATGGATGACTTTGTTCAACGATTTCCAATGAACCCTACACAGACAGGCTTTATGGTTTCCATTCTCGAACTTGGTGCATGGGCTGGCTCATGGATTATTGGTTACTTTGCTGATAGAATTGGTCGAAAGCACTCCATTGCACTATCCACTGTTGTCTTCTTACTAGGAAGCGCTATTCAAGGCGGTGCTCAAAATGTGAACTATCTACTTGGTGGTCGATTTGTCACTGGTATGGCTGTCGGCGCCCTTAGTTTATTAGTGTAAGTACATAATGTTATCGCAGGTCATCTGACCATACTAACGTTTCATGCAGACCCCTCTATCAATCCGAGATCTCCCCTCCTGAGCTTCGTGGATCTTTGGTTTCATTACAACAGCTGGCTGTGACCTTTGGTATCCTGATCTCCTTTTGGATTGACTTTGGCTTGACTCGAGTAGGCGGTCAGGCATCGTGGCGTGTGCCCCTTTGTATCCAAATGTTCTTTGCTATCTTGCTTGGTCTCGGTATCCTCTGTTTCCCTTTCTCGCCTCGTTGGCTTATGGGTCAAGGAAGAGAGGAAGAAGCATTACGTGTGATCTCCAAGTTACGTCGTCTTCCTCAAGACCACCCATTAGTCATTGAAGAATGGAAAGAAATTAAAATCTCTGTTGAATTTGATCGTCAAGTCGAACGTGAGCAGTATCCTCAATACATTGACAAGGGACGTAAAGGTCGACTGATGATCGAACTCATGGGTTACCGAGATTTGTTCAGAAAAGGAATTTTTAATCGTCTCGCTATTGGTAGCATCATCATGTTCTTCCAACAATTTTCCGGTGTTAATGCATTAATTTATTATGCACCCAAAATTTTCCAGTCAGTCGGATTAACCGGTACTTCCGTGTCGCTTTTGGCAACAGGTGTCGTTGGTATTATCAATTTCGTCATGACTTTCCCTACCGTATTCCTGCTGGATATTGTTGGTCGTAAACACACCCTCATGGTTGCTTCCATTGTCATGGCTATCTGTATGATCATTGTCGCTATCATCACAGCTCTCTTCCAACATGATTGGCCAAATCATACGGCTGAAGGATGGGTCTCGGTTGCCTTCATTTATGTCTTTATTGCCAACTTTGCTTATGGCTGGGGCCCTATCGCTTGGGTCATTCCTTCTGAAATTTTCCCTTTGAGAGCTCGTGCAAAGGCAATGAGTGTAACAACTTCTGCAAACTGGATGTGTAACTTCATTATTGGTCTTATTGTACCTACTATGCTTGCAAACATTACGTATGGTACCTACATCTTCTTTGCTTGCTTCTTGTTGTTGTCATTCTTCTTTGTTTGGTTGTTTGTACCAGGTAATTCAAGTAAAAAAATGACTTCATTCTTGCATAATACTCATCCTTATCTCTTATAGAAACAAAGGGTCGTTCACTTGAAGAAATGGATGAGATCTTTGGTGGACAATCAGCCGTCCGTGATGCTGAAATTATGAACCAAGTACAAAACAAGGTTAATCAGTCAAGCATACCAGTCGAAGCAAAGGAAGGATCTGCTTAAGCTTTTCCTTGCAGCATAATTAAATTATTTGTATACATATTGTGTTAATATTATTATTAAATATCTATTTTTCTGTATATATATGTGTGTAGTCCATTCGCTTTTTGAACTCGATAAAAGAAAATACTTTTATTTTATTTAAAAATCAGGGAATTTGTCTCTGTAAAGATCTTGACACGGTGCACCATATTGTTCATTTGTTTCTGGATATCTGTCAAAGTGACTTGCATCACCATCCCCGCGTATCTGAGGAACGTACGGAGGTCGAACTTGACGACTGGCAATTCGAGCAAAATCTACGCCAAAGAACCATGGATGATTCTTGATATCATCTGCTCCATTCTTAAGATTACCATAACGACGAGACAAATCGGCTATAATGAGGTGCTTTAACAAATCTTTTGCATTTGGATCAAAATACGATGGCCAACGAATCTTTCCCTGAATGATCTTTTCATACAGCTTGAGATGATCGTCATCGTAAAATGGTGGATATCCTGCCAGCATTTCAAAAATCAAGACACCCAGGCTCCACCAGTCAACTGCTTTACCATAACCTTTGGATTGAATCACTTCCGGAGCTGTGTTGAATAGTAATTAGTCTTTTTCCTCTAAAGCTCGTTCAGTTATACCTAAATAGTCAGGTGTACCACATAGAGTCCACGTGATATCTGGCACATACTTGGCAAAACCAAAGTCTGTAATTTTGATATGTCCCGTCGCATCTAGTAGCAAGTTTTCTGGTTTCAAGTCTCTGTAGATGATATTCTTATTGTGAAGGTACTCTAATGCCAATGTAACCTCTGTTGCATAGAATTTGGCGACATGATCAGGGAATCGTTTACTCTTTCTTAAAACACTAAATAGTTCGCCACCAGGGACATAATCCATGACCATATAAAGGTTGGCATCATCTTGAAATGTACCCCATAAGGTGACAAGGAAGGGATGCGCAACAGATTCCAAGATATGCTTCTCATTATTGGTATGCTCCACCTGCTTCAATCTTACTACTTCTGTCTTTTTTAGCACTTTGATTGCGTAATATCTACTGTTGTGCCTTGATTGTGATAAGTGAACTCTACCGAATGATCCTGTTCCCAATGTCCTCAATAAACTGAAATCATCCAGCTTTAGCTTAGGTTTGTTCTTGCGTTGATCTAGGATGGCTGAATCATATTGCTTGTGTCGATTTTTAAAAGAAAATTTGCTAGCATTCTCTTTTTATAATCATGTTAGTCCACTGTTATTAAAAACAGTGTGTATTTCCATCTCTTACTGTTCTCTCAAAAATAAGAACACAAAAAGGTAGAATAATACACTTCAACTTTGCAACCACACATACACACACACACAATGTAACTCACCTGTTATGATAGGTCTTGATGTATCAACTTCTGCAACATGGTTTTCTGGTATCTTTGGTAAAGCTGCTTTTTGATTGCAATTTGATGAACTTGATTCTTCGTTCTTGTGGTTCTTTGCTTTATCAATGATCTTGTTGAGAAAAGACATTTTTATGGAAAGAGAGAAAAAGAGGGAAAAGGACAATCCACTCCTATTTCCCTCTTGTCCACCCCCTCCTGCTGAAGTATTATTCCAATTCCCGATTTTCATATGCCGATCATTAACACATTGTACTCACTTTGAGTAAATGGTTTGGTCATATCAAAAGAAAGGATCAACACTTTCACACTTGCTCAGGACTTCTTCAATATGACGCGAGCATGTAGTGAGTAAAGTGCTCAAGGTACGTGTTTACATTGATTCAATGTATGTTGTACAATGCTCTTTTGTAGTTCCATGTTTATTATTTAACATAAAATATTTGTACGTCTAATGATCATATAGATTATTATAGGTGTGTAATAGAATACCTGGCTTAAGCTTTGGAACGACATTATAGCGATTAAGGAGCACTTGTCACTGCGAGAGCTAGGAGTACATAAGGTTCAGTAAAAGCAATTTCTGAGTAACATTTGGCTTCGTAATAAAGAATCATAATGAAGATATATGGCGCCAAGGTTAGTGCGAAATATCAAGGCAAAACGAATAGTTAATTTCCCTATATAGTTAAAAACAGTAGTGCTCAGACGTCACACAGACAAGGCCATGTACGATTGCTTCTTGAGCGACTTCTCTCACGGCAAAGGCCTATTATTTTGATCAGCGGTACCATACAATGTCGTACACGTGAACCTTTACTTTAAAAATAATATATTCCTCGTCAAAGGTATCACTTATATGCCTAGACTTTCTCACAATGCTCATTGACGATAGTCATCAAGTCTTATTGATGAAGAGGAGAGGGATCAAACCTGTCTTTGGTTATCGAGTCGTTGATAAAAGCCATCGTACCTTGATGAAGTCTTTGAATGTCAGCTTTGAACATTTGCTTTTTGCACTTTATGAAAAAAGCTATAAAAGATCCTATGCATGTTACAAAACTTAATGGCTTTAATCACTCATTTTGGTTGGTAAATTGGTCTCTGTGACATTTAAAAGTATTTGCTCAACAAGATCTTCATATTTTTTAGACATTCAAAAAGCCTTTTACTGCAATCGTCTACATATTACGACTAAATCATAAAGTAATAGTAGAGGAGGACAAGAGTTGATTTTTCACTTGGAATTTCATAAACAAAAGTAACCTTGTCTACATCTTTTAAACTATTAATCGATGCCTTTATCAAAAAAATAAGCATTACAGAGTATCTGTAAAGGTTAACTAGCAAATAATGCTGGTTCTGTTGTAACGATTGCAGTGAATCTTGTGCGCTTATACTATTTCCATTTTATTACGATACGCTAATTTCAGCTGTAGATCAAAGATTATATGACGTTGGCACTACCACTTTTATATTTGCTGTTCTTAAACAAGCTATCGTCATCTTTTGAATTTACATATCAGTAGTTTATTTTATGATGACGCTAGAATACCCAAAATGACCAAGAATCAACGTTTAGTATGACAGCAGCCAGTGTCCGAGTACAGAGCATGTGGTGTTACAAATGTTTGTACTTTTTATATCCTGTGTTATTGAAAATAAGATTATTCGACAGCAGCCTACGCTGTTCATTTGAGGAATAACATCAAAGTAACTTTGCAGATATAAATCAACTGTAACAACCGAGTGATGGAGGCAAATGGCTTAGAGAAAAAACATTATAGGCAATTGCTTCTACCATGCGCCTTACACCATTGGCCCTTCAAATGGTTTGTGTTCAGGATAGCCATTATTCTCAGGCTCAGTTTATGTACTACATAGCATCGCTAGAACAAAAGAATGTTCTTTTCAGTTACTTTTCTTTTCTTTATTTTATGGGCAATTGTTTTACTTCATTTTTGGAATTAAAAAAGCGTAATAACCAAAGATCAGATTACCAAAACACTATGGCCTCTATCCAAAAAGTAACCTCAGAAACTGAATATATCTCTATGGACATTTCAAGAGAGTTTCACTCTGAAGATAAATCAACTTATTGGCTTCCAAAGGATGAAGAAGAACAAAAAAGATTGATAGCTGTATGATATTTGAACAAACGATTCATTGACTGTACTAAAGCCATTTTAAACAGCAACATTTTGCATTTAAGGAATTATATGGAGGGTCATTATGCTATTTGCCTACACTTTATATCACATGCTGACTTTTAATCTTATAGAAACGTACTGCCAAGCATAATTCAGAACCTAGATTTTGAAAAGGGTGTCACTATACTTGACGTAGGATGTGGATCAGGCGTATGGATGATGGTAAAGCTCAAGCCAATGTTATAAAAAACCCGTTTCTTACAGGCTTATAACTTAGGATATGATGCATGAATATCCCAATTGCACATTCTATGGTTGTGACATTGTCAACACTGTTAACAGAGTGTTAGATTTAGAAAAGATCAATTTTAGTTATGGAAACGTTGTCAAGGGACTTCCGTATCCAGACAACACGTTCGATTTTGTGCATATGCGCTTTTTTGTCCTTGCCCTACGAATAGATGAATGGCCATTGGCAGTAAAGGAAGTCATTCGTGTTACAAAGCCTGGAGGATTTATACAACTGTCTGATGTTGATGGAAAAGTAAATAGAAAAAAAAAAAAAAAAAGGCAAGTTTTGGATGTCTCTAATTCGATTATTTTAGTTACCAAAAGAGACTTCTGTTGCCTACTACAAACTCATGAGCGCAAGTAAGTTTCTCCTGTAAACACTAGATTATTCTCCAACCTTCCTGAAATCTTTTATTTAAAAGTCCAAACTGCTTGTAACTCTAGAGGACAAAATGCAGAAATGGGAAAGGAGCTAGATAATCTTGTTAGAGAAAATGATAATGTAAAGATAGTTCAAGCGGACTATCGAGCATGTAATTTAAGTGAGTATAAAAGATACATACAAACCTTTTCATTAACAAGCTCTTCATAGATGAAAACACAGCAGCAGCAAAGAAATTTGTATGGGATATAGTGGAAGGCGCAAAAAGTATGCAGCCTGCGCTTGGGCCCCTTCTTGGACTGAAAAATAAGGTTGATATGGACCACTTTTCAAAGGAGCTTAAGCATTGCTTGGAAACTAAAGAGTCCTTCTTTTACCTGAACTCTGTTGCAGCGCAAAAGATTCAGTAGAATACTTGCATGAGTAAACTAAAGTTATTCAAGTATGTTTTTTATGGTTACATTATTTGAGTGTTCTTTATGCAATAAACACTATAAAAGTTTATTTATAAGAGTAAACCACTGAAAGGAGCATATCAATTAGAAGCCAGCCCAAGCAGGAGCACAGTTACTCCAGCTTCTTGAAGATTGACGAAGCTCCCACTTTCCATTTGACCAATCACTAGCTCTTACAGAAATATTATGAGCGCCACAAGTAGCTTTGCTTCTGTTCCAGGAAACGTGGTAGTCAGCATTGTTTACACGAATATCAGCAGTTACCAAGTTATCAGACTCTCTGAAGGTGCATTTGCCTTTATACTTGATGTCGGCATTAATGACCATAGCAACCTGGCAATCAGCATGATCTCTACCATCAGTTTGTATGAAGATTGAAGCTATATCCTTGGTACCATTGAGAATGTGTCCTTGTTCAGCATCAAAAATAGTACAGCAGACGCGTGCATATGCGCTTGCAGTGTAGAGAGCCAAAGTAAAGAGTAATGCTTGAAGGAATTTCATCTTGAAAGTTGTAGTCCTCTCGCAAGTGAAATAAATGTCCCTTTATATATACTTGTATATGAGTTCAAGAAAAGCAAAAAGGTTAGACAAAATGACATGTATCCTCTTATTACTTGTTGTAAGGTACACTTCTTTAATCTGTACTACCAAATCACATCATATTTCCAAAACATTGTTTAACATTAACATTATGCTAAAATAAATTATGTTTCAAACCATTGAAGCGATTGGTAATAGACCAGGTACCAGCTGAGCATACAAGAGACATGGAGAAAGGGTGATTAATATCATTCATAGTGTTTCATTTTAATAGAATGACATTTGATTAATAGACCTTAAAGACAGCAAAGAATGTATTGCGTATGTAAAAAAGCATGACTGTCTGAATTGTTTGAAGAAAGACATACTTTCAAGACAGAAATTGATATCAGTTAAACATATGTTCATTGAGAACTAATATTGACTATCCTGAGACAGTATCATTTTGCACTTTTTTGATAAATCCTTTACCTTAATTTATCCCAGCAGCAAAATATGAATAAGCAAATTGTTATAGTAATAAAAAAGAGAATCATCCAATTAGGAAGCGTTTAAATGATTAAAAACCTTATTATACATAGAACATAATACTGTTTTATTAAAAATAAATTTCATAAAGAGGATAAAATTATGACGTGTATGAAAAAAATAATTGGCGCATAT
>JAMYHX010000623.1:0-20685 GCA_025529335.1 Rhizopus sp. PT2906
ACTGTCATCAATAAAAGAGAAAAAGAAAGAAAGAAAAGGGGAAAACGTAAATAAAAAGAATTTATCTTGCTTTTTTTTACCTCGTACAAAAGTGTATTACAAAATAATTTTTTTTTTTAAAAAAACACGGCTCTCACTTTGTTCTTTTGACTTGTTAGAGTTTATGCAGGAATATAAACATCTGTAAGGGGCCGACAAGATTTTCTCTCTTTTTCTCTTTTAGTCTTTAGTCTCCCTTCAAAAAAAGGGGAAAGAACACACACACACACATACAAAGAAGATAGATGTAAATAGATTTCTTTATTTATTAGTCTGTTTTCCTAGCTCGAACTATATATTTATAAAGGGTTATTATATTGTGTGTCTTGTTCTTATTTATTCTTTATTACCATCATTCCGAATGGGAATCTTTAAGCCTTGTTTTGCAAATATCTTTGATAGTTCGGTAGATTCTATAAAAAGTTATTTTAGTGATTTCCTCCTTTCTTTTTTTTTATTTTGATTTAGCTTTCTATGGTTACCCGTCATGCCAGGAAACTATATGATTTGAATTAGCTATTGCGTATATAATTAAATCTATAAATACCTTTTTAGCAGAATAGACAGTAAAAGGATCAGAAAATACTTGGGCTACAATCTTACTCTTTGCATTCTCTTGGAAATCCGAACTATATAAAGGGTCATTATTATTATTATTATTATTATTATTCTCAGCAATATATACTTGGCCAGTTTCATCAAACTAAATCGAAGTGTATATCTTCCTTCTGTACGAATGCTCAGATCAGGAAAGGCAAAATAAAGTCCAGGTTCATTCTTGGCGTTCTTTAATAGACTAGGTGAACTAACAAGTGAACCCATGAGGACTCGAGTGCATTTAGGTGGATTGGATATAATGTTGCGTTCTTCGGTTCGATCATCGGACCAAAGCGTGACATGAAGCACAAAGAACGGGATTTGAAGGGATCTAGTGATGATGAGTATTGTTATTTTAACAACTATTTTTTTTGTTCTTACTGAATGTCCACTGGAACATCATTTTGCTTGACAATGAGTTGAACAATGGGTGGAGGATCAATGGGTCTTCTATCTTTTTCACCAAATCCACACATGCGGGCATGGAGGGGTTGTTGGCATACTACTAATTCATATGTTCTACGTACACTTATATATGAGTAGATAAATTCTACTAGAACATGTACTAATAATAAACCTCTTTTCTCTTTCATCGTAACCTATTGATTGAAATGCAGGTGCTGTACTTATGGGTCGTGGTGGTCCTGACATATCTGTTGCTGTTGTAGTAGTAGCAGTAGTAGTAGTAGGTGTTGTAGTCATAGTAAACCGGTTGATATGGTATTGTTGTTGCTGTTGTTGCTGCTCTGATAAATAGGTGTAGTCTCGGTTCATAAAGGATATAAATTATTAAAAAAAAAAAAAAAAAAAAAAGATCAAAAAAAGAGATATTTTATTTTATTATTATCATTCAGGCTTTCCTATTAAACCTTTACCCCAATTTTGAATGATACGAGAACATTGCTGTCTAATATGGTTTGATTTACTAGTCTTCCATAAACCCATAGAGTCCAATTCTCTTGCATGGTATACACACTCTTCCCAATAAAACTTGGAGTACAACCTCTTTTCAATGACTCTCTATGTATATATTGTGTCAGTCAAAAGATATTGTATTCTTTTAATCTATTTACATCTAAATCCGAAACAAGATGCTTTCTTGCCGATGGTTTATAAATAGCAAAATCACTGGGCAGCACCAAGAAATCATTTCCAGCCAGGTAACTGGACAATAGACAAGCTGATCTTTTATCTACAAATCGCTCAGAGCACCTACATAGGGGAGATATGAATATGAGTTATGTACAAGAATTACTCTCAGTTTACCATGGTTGAACTGTTTTGCTCTGAATGACCAATGGTTCATAATCAATCGTATAATTCTCTACTTTATACACATCCTTTGCCTTTTTCCACTTTTCCAAATCAGTAGGTCCTTCATTCAACTTGAATTGAGCATCATATAGACCCAACTTGCCTTCATTCACCAAACCGAGGACTTCCTTCTTTGTGCGCGGGATATCATTGGCAGATATTACCTGTTGTTGAATCTCAAATGTAGGCACCACGAGCATATCACCAAGTTGCATTTGTTTGGTATATGTGTGGATCGTTCGACGTAAATCGGTAGGTAAGATGACACTTGAGGGTGTATCACAGACATAGTTCGTTCTCGCGTACACTCGAGCAATGTTTCTTTCGGCATTCATGGGTAACAAGACCGAAATACTGTTGTGCCCTGAGGTCTCGATGAGATGAATATCAACATTTTGATAAAGAGAAGGCTTTGAGCGGTACTCTTGTTCGATAGCATTTAAAATGTCTTTATGAGCTTGCTTAGATATATGAAGTGTAGCAGAAATAGGGCCTATGTCGTGATGAGTTTTATAAGACATGTGTGGATATATTGTATGTTACCATTGTAATTTTCGGCTAGTGCAACAAGTTCTTTCCATGATTCCGGAGATACGTTGGTCAATAAACTAACATCGCTTTCATCAGATGGCTGCGATGCTGACTGCCAAAAAGGTGTCACTCCCTTTAAGGCGCCATATTCACTCTTGGGGAACATTTTGGATAGTTTTAAACCATGAGGCATAGTTGTGATGGCCGAGTATGATAAATCTATTACACATAATGTCATCATGCAAGCTTTATCTTTATTGTGTAAATAATTACCAGCATCATAAGTACGGTCAATATGAAAACTGTCTCTTGTTGTGTGTTGAGAGAAGAGTTGAAAGAACCAACGTGTGAAGTGAGCTGATGTGAGCAAGATGGAAAAGATTATGTAGAATAACACAAGTAATCTGACCCAACGCTTTCTTTTCTCTTGTTGCTGTTGTTGATTGGTTGGTAATATAGACTGTGGTGAGTGACCGAATAAGGAATCAGCCCAGTGATTTAACTGATGCCAGTATGCGTCATGCTTGTTTCTTTTTGATTCAGATTTATCCATAAAGGAACGATATAAAGAGAGAGAGAGAGAGAGAGGGGAGAAAGATTTGATTGGTTCGATTGTGTAATTTATATTTTAAGTTGAAAGGACCGGTTTTTTCATATTTCTTCTCTTTATGTCATACCCACCTCAAGCACCTCAGCAACAGTTTTATCCTCCTCCTCCTTTTCAAGGCGATTTTCAACAACAACAACAGCAACAGGCTTATTATCCTCCTCCACCACAGGGAGCATACCAACCACAGGGAGGATACCAACCGCAGTAATACTTGGCTTAACTCGTAGTATGTATATAACTCACAATGTTTAACAGACCACCGCCACAAGTTGTCTATACCCAACCAGCACAAACGAATTCTGCAGGATCTGACTTTTGCTGTGGATGGTAAATGGAGTACCTTCTTCTATATGTCTACTAACATTCTTTATAATTGTACATAGTTTGTCTAGTTTATTGATATGTTGCGCAATAGATTCACTCTGCTAACTCTATGCATTTTAAATAAATATTTACATTGATTCTGGTTACAAACTCATGTCCTCCTCATTTTAGAATAGGTACACAAAGTAATCTATAACTCAAGTCCATTCCTCTATCTTGGACACTCTAGAGGATGATAATAATGCTACCTGCTTTCAACTCATGCGCGCGGCGACTTGCTCCTTTCTTCTGTCTTCAGTTCGGGGCTTAAAGATGATCCCACCGCTTAAATGGAATGAGATACATGAAACCTTTTTGATTGGAAAAGACACGTATTATCTATCTCTCTTTCTTATACAAAAAATGGATTGGTAAAAGCAAGGTTGTAACAACGAACTTTGTTCCTTAATCATTTGTAAAAAAAAAAAAAAAAAGAGTCCTTCAACTAGAACTGGTGAGTATTACACACACACACATAAGGATGGCGCGTTACTTGGGGAAGACTAACTGGAAAATTTTTCTTAAGGAGAAAGATAAGGAAAAAAGGATCTTGCTAAGCCAATAATATCGTGGATGATGCATAGTCTAAGAGCTATTTTTTTTTCTCTCTCTTTACTTTTTTTTTTTTTTTGAATGAAAGGTATTACGCCTGTAACCTTCATACCCTTTCTATTACTTGTTAGCTTTTGTATTTATTTACTGTTTATATGGAGATCCTCTTTTCCTCCTTCATCATCTAAGCAACAACAGCAACAACAACAATTACCTAATACATCACGATTAGCCAGTAACAGTCGTCGTCATAGAATTGCTTCTGTCTTGGCCCATATCCGTACAAGCTATGTAACCAATCGCACACCAGACATATCTACACCACCACTTCTTATATTATACAGCTGTAAACCAAATCAGCAATGTGGAACGTTAGCCGAGCGAATGCTTGACATTACTCATGCCTACTATTATACTATGCTCCATCCGACAGATGCTGCATTTGCCTATGACATGATCTACCCTATTCAATTCGAATGGTTTTTGGAACCCTCGCCTGGCTACATGGCTATGCGAACATGGCAAGCACAGTACTATCTGAATCGAGCTGGACATCAAGATGTGACTTATATACCCATCATCAACGAGGCCAGTCTAATAGATGTTCCTCAACGCATCATAGGCACTACCGTATGGCAAGAACGAACCAACTGGAACAAGACAACGACCGGTAAAGCAGGACAGTACGGCCTAAGTCGACTCGCGATGAAATCCGATTGGTTTTTGATCGTCAGTCGTCTCTTATTCTATCGGCCGACAGATTGGCTTTCACAGCAATTAGAGCCTTATCGAGAGTTAATGGGTGGCCAGGTCAGGCTGGGCGAAGGCTTGAACATGTTTGATCCCCATAATGCGATATTACCCCCATCCCACCCATCCTGGTTTCGGGTGGGCGTGCGCGTGACAGACATGGGAGACGTGGATCGAACAGCTGCTCAGGTCCAACAAGTATGCGTGGGAAATTGCCACGTCTTTATCTCTGCAACCTCGTCAGGGGCTCTTGCTCGAATGCGTCAAAGGCTATTAGGGGTTTGTTCAGTACATGCTGTAGCTGAGGGATACTCCTTTGAGGATCTGGATACACCGCCCAAGACGTGGAGAATGTTTCAGTCGGATGAAGAGCAGCTCAAGAAACAGTATGCACGCGTGTTTATGGATTGGATGATCTTGACGCGTATGGATTATTTGATCGGACGAGAAGATGATCAGCTATTGAAAGTAGCAGCTTGGTCAGCACAAGTACAAACGGATGCCATGAGTCGAGACGGTTCATTTATATCTTTAACAGATTGGTAACAAAAAGAGATTTATTGTATATGTACTATTACTATTTACTATTAGTTGTGAAATAAATAAAGAGAAGGGGGGAATAGAGTTTCTCTAGATTGAAACTTTGTATGTATATATTAAGCAGCATTTAAGAAGAATTGATCTAATCTACAATAGCGAGACTGGCATCGGCGAAGACCGGAGCTTTTAGTTTGATCGGTAGTTGACGAAGCATTTGCCCTTGAAAACATTTCAGATAATAAAGATACGGGCTTTGGTAATGTGGACGAGCGACGGATAAGCGGTTTCTTTTTAATTATCTCTTGCTGTTGAGGTTGAGGTTGAGGTTGACGCTGTGAGTGATCATCGATATAGAATTTACGTCTATTTGACTTTAACTTGGGTTCATTTAGATTAGGTAAAGAGCGACTTCGCTTGAGGGTATGTTGCTTTACAGTCATATCAATGTCTGCTACAGTATTTGGCTTTTGCTTCTTTTGTAAAACGGAATGTCTATACCACAGCCTCCAAGACAGGTTCTCCAAACGAAATCCATCTTGGATATTCGACTTGCATTTTGTGAAAATGGCCCATAAAGAGGATAGCTGGTCGAGATTATTCCAAGGTAAGGAATGCTCTGCTAATGTATTCTTGATCAACAATGGCAAATGGATTTCATTTGAAGATGAATAATAATACATTTTACAATTGAAAGAAGAACAAAAAAAAAAAGATAGGGCGTAATTTTAATTTCTATTTTATATATTTCCCCCATTTTGACCTACTTTTTTGGGGAATTAATACTCTGAATCTTTGTGAGACCCCAACCTTTGTTTCCTTGACAATAGATAATTTTTGTCACTGTACAACATGTCAACCCTTTCCTCTTTCTTTCTTCCTTTCCTTTTTCCGGATGATCCCGAGCCTCTTTTCTTTTTTTTGAAGCTAACTTCAGTTCCCTTATATCATTCTGAGGTTATTCACAGTTATTCCTCAAAAGTAAAAAAAAAGGAGCCGTGACTAGTATTACTCTTAAATCTAGATTCAATATGTTTGTTATTCGTTTTTTCTTTGGACTTGGGACTTTTTTGATATCCCGATGAGAGAAGCTTGAGTAACAATAAATACCCACAAAAATTTAGTAGTCACAATACCACTTGATCTTCAAGGAAAAGTTAAATAGACTGAAATGCGACTATAGTATATATATATATATATTATAAAGCACTTACTTTCCGCTTGTAGTTTTTCTATTTCTAAACATAATCAATATTCAGCTTATTATTCTCATTTGTAGGCCCTTTTTTGCTTTGATAATGAAGCTCGCTTTCAAGAATGAGAACAATGCAAGAGCCTGTGCAACTTGACATTGCCCTGATATGCTTTTTCTTGGTCAAGAATCCAGAATTCTTCAGTGTCTATCTTTTTTGTACGCTGTTCATTATCTCTGTGATCAATATGGTCCCACGGGTTGAGCTTTGAATGAAGTACAAGGTGATCCTGGCATCTTTCATCTGACAGGTAATCAGCCTGCTTTAAAAAGTCTAGAACGCAACCAGTAAGTGATTCATAAAGCATCAGTAACGCCAAGTTGACAGTTGGGCTTTACTCGTTTGGCCGTGATGAAGCTTTTTTTTTCTTCATTTAATCTCAAAAAGAGTCTTAATAGCTACTTATGGGTCTATTTGTCCATTGAACAAGACTCAATGGCGATAAAATTAGAATCGACTGAACGTAACGAATAAAAAAGTCAAACAAAGGATGATACCTTTCAATAGCTTACCTGCTTAATGCAACATTGAAGCAAATCGTTTGTATTTGCAGCATATATTAACGCTGATAAATGAAAAAGCCCTACAACTGATTTACAGAAATTCTTTCAGCAATAACGTGTATCTCTGAACATCCACTTATAAGACTCTGTCCATTGTTAATCCAGAGAAGGAAATTATAAGGTTAACCTTGGCTGCATTGGGCGATAAAGTGCACTTGCTTCAAAAAACAAAATCAATGGAATCATTAACATTATGAAAATTGGATTGTGTACAAGCTATTCACAAATGGCAACAATCTTTTATTTTCAAGAGCAATGGAGATTGAAAAATAGGGCGGATGCATTAAATAAGCTATTCTCTGTTTCTATACAACTTGGAAAGCTAATATCGAGTTTTTCATCCGGAGCTTGGATACCCTTTTTGGGGTATTTACAGTGATACATGGCCCTTTTGCAATAATATGGAAACTACTAAACTTTAACTGATTGCAAACCATTTGCTAAACATGGTTAGGAAAATCCGAGCATGTGTATAACCTTACCATTGACTGCTCTCCCTAAAACCCTCAACTAAATTAAACTTGTCCTTACTTTGACCCATGGAAGGCATTATTCATTTCGCTTAGAAAAGTCCCCTTAAGAGAGACTGGCGTAATGGTCTATATCGCTTTGTGATAGTCTTTCCTTCTTTTATTGGAAGGGGCTTTCGCACACGCAAACAGATATAAATGATGTCCAATGGACGAAATCGTCTTTCCCCATCCAAAAAACGAACGGCGACTTTTGCCCCGATGCTGTTGTGGTACCCTTGGCACTTGAGTGAAGAAAAGGCATAGAGTAGCATACATTACAGGAAAAGTTTGCACTATAAAATGGCAATGCTTAATTGATTTTCATTCGTTGTATTTTCCCTTTTTGATTCACGCTAAACTACTTTTTTCAATAAGGTTTAAAGAAAATGGTTTTCCTTGGTGAAACTCTTGAATGGACCACAGTTTTCTTGGTCTTGCCTGATTTATTATTTTCTCCCTTCAAAAAGTCTATCTGAAATAAGTTAGGCTTGAATCTGAACAGGATGAAAACACACAGTTCCCCAGGAAAGTTAAATTATTACAGTTTCCTAAAATAATTAGTATGCCCACAGTAGGTCGGTCCGAACGGTCTTTGTTATTCCTCATCCAATTATCTAATAGAGAGAGAAAGAAAAAAGACGCGTAAGAATTCTTTAGTACCATCCCGATATTCTGAATGTGATGAGAAACACTAGTGTAAGCTATTTCTAAAGGAATCACTATTCAGAGTAAATAAAGGACTATGTATCATCTATTTGGGCTATTGCACTGTCGCATACTTTTATGCTTTATTCACAAATTGCTCAATGCAAGGAACAACGTTTACAAAAAAGGAAATAATTTTACAAGTCACAATTTAAGCCACACATACACAGTCTTCTTCTAAACTCACACATTGTAAGTCTGATGTCCTTATTTCTAGCACAGTTTTAAATGCCAAAGAGTAAGAAAAAAGACATTATTAAATAAACATTATGTCTAATCATTTCTGTTCCTATAGAAAACGCTTTACTCGCTGATCTCATTGCTGATATAGAATCTACAACACCTGTTGGTAAGTTGATGTCATAAGGAACCTATTAAAGAAAAAGATACTCATCTTTTCTTTCCTTGTAGATTTCGATCCTGAAGATATCCATGAACCTTTTCAAGATGACAATCAAGGAAAAGAGGAATTAGACGATGATCAACAAGATCATGATGAATCGGCTGCAAGAGAACATTATGTTTCTGTTGGCAAGAGTAAACTTCGCAGTGAACAGCAGCCTATTTTAGACGATCCTCGATATGCTGGTAAACGAGCCAGCCGAAAAGATATTTACTCTGAAAGTGAAGAAGAAGAGGAAGAGTGGCAAGGTATTCAAGACGATGGAGGGGAAGAAGAAGAGGACGATAGCGAAGAGAGCGGTTCAAGTGATGCAGATGAAGACGATGATTTTGATGACGACCAAGATTTATTAAAGACAGCCATGAATGGTGGTCATGAAGAAGAAGGTACCAGCGACGATGATGAAAATGAAGAAAGATCTGATGAAGAAAACGAAGAACAAGAGAGTGACGATGACGATGAAGAACAAGACAGCGATGATGAAGAAGAAGATGACGAAAATGAAGCAGAAGACGATGAAGCAGTAAACACAGAACTTCGTAAAATACAGCAAGAAGAAAAGTAAGCATTGCGTGTATTACTTGTGTCAGTTTAATTAACTAAATCACATAGACAAATCATTTCTCAATTGTCAAAGAGCGCACAAACTGATGTTGAAAAGGGACAACATGTCCGTCAGCAACTGGTAAGAATTCAAAAAGAATTTACCACATATCTTTACCAACCCTGTATGTTGTAGACTTTATGGGATAATTGCTTAGAAAATCGTATTCGTATGCAAAAATTGGTTGATAGCGTCAACAAGTTCCCACAAAATGATACCTATGTTGATTTCCTTACAAAGTCAGAAGGTATTGAAGAGGATTTAGAGCAAGTAAAAACAGATTTACGACAAGTGATTGATGATATCATGGATATTCGTGTTGGACTGTTTGAGCAAAACGGTTGCATCGATTTATCAAAAAAGAACTTTAATACCAGAAAGAGACACCTTGACGACGATGATGTTTATATTGATAAACTTTGGAAAGATATTTCAGAAATCAACGATGTGTAAGTGTTTATGCATATTGAAAACAGAAAGCCTGTATACTCAACTTGTATCATTAGGTTTGTGCCTTTTCGTAATAGTACTTTAGAAAAGTGGAGTAATAAGGTCCAAGTAGCTGCTGGAGCGCGCCTTAACAAGAAGTTTAAGGCATTTGATCAAAATATTATGACACAAATAGAACATGTACTTGGAGATAAAGAAAACTTGATAAAGAGAACACAGCTTCAACGTTCAGAATACAAGATCATTGGTAAAGCGCAAATAGAGGCAGAACAAGTAGAACAAGAGATTGATAGTGGGAAGAAGGCAGATCGCCATTTGAATACCTATGATGCAGAAATCTTTGACGATCATGACTTTTATCAACAGCAGCTGCGTGAATTGATCGAATCACGAATGGTCGACACAGATGACCCAACGGCCATTGGTATGAGATGGGCAGCTCGTAAGAACGAACAAAAGAAAAAGAAGAAAGCAGTGCATACAAAAGCAAGCAAAGGCCGCCAACTTCGGTAATATGAAAACATGTATTATATTTGTACCAATACTTATCCATTTACGATAGATTCAATGTGCATGAAAAATTGCAAAACTTTATGGCGCCTATACCTGCTGGAGATTGGCATGACGAAATGGCTGATGAACTGTTTTCTTCTCTGTTAGGTCAAAAATTAGACAGCACTTTGGCTGAATAAAAAAAGATTCGGTTTTGTTTTTACATCTTATGATATCACTCTATTCTTTGTATATGTAGCTGTGCTTTATCGCGTATCATAAAATACCAATACAACATTAATGTCATTTTTGTTTAGAGATTCTTCAAATAAAATAAAAAGAAATCCTTCTGTTAAAAAAACAATTAGAGTTAGAGCGAACAGTAACTGGAATCCAGTTACTATTGTTAACAAAGTGTCGAGGTCTGATGTATGTATAATGATGTTTAACAAAGATAACGATTGTCGTGATGCAAGATAGGAATAAAAAGACGGGTATTGATTATTCCAGCCAGGTTAAAATTTCATTAGGCTGAATGAAGATCTTTTGCGGAGGATAGTATAGAATAAGCATTAAATCCCAACTTATGGCCTTCTTTTTTAAGCTTTCAACTTGTGACTATTACGCAGTTTGGCGTCAAAAAAGCATAATGTATGTACTCATTTCATACTGAACTTAAAGGAGACAAAAGGACATAAGATAATGTATATAGCGTTTATTTTTATAGGATAAATATATTCTATACAGTGCATGATATTCTATAAATCATGTTCTCCGTCTCTACCATCCTCACTATCATCTTCATCTTCATCGTCATCACTGTTATCAGAACCCTGTAGTGATCCCCTTAATGATCGAATATGTGTCAAGACATGCTCAAGGGTAGAGGGTTTTCTACATAAGCTGTTAACCGATCCTACAGGCACGTCTTCATCCCGCTTATTTTCAAAATCTCTACGACCATAAAATGATCCAACGTCATAGGATTGTCTGATGGTATGGTAAGAGGGATGGCGAGCTATAGGAATAGGTTCAGCAGATTTCAGACTGACTCTTTCCAGTGGGTCCTGATCTACGTTGGTTTCGCATAATGCAAATGGAAGAGGAATTTCCTTTATAGCCCTATACTGACCACAATTGTTCAAATGCTAAGCAAAAACAGGTTATTTCTATTATTCATAGAGGGTTATTACTATTTACTTCATTTTCGAGTCTAAAAACATTCCATTGAATACGGCGATATCCTTCCAAAAGAGCAATAAGAAAGGCCAGTAACTGACTGCTCAGGGGTAGTCCCCATGTGCTGATCGTCCATGAAAATCTGAGTAAAATGTTGATTGAGATGGCTACATAGTATGTCTATATTGTCAAAGGTTATAAGCAAGTTCACATATCACATGATGCACTAGTTAGTTACCCAACGAGAGAATACAAGTTCATCACGAAGTAGAAAGTGTTTGCTGTTAGGCATAAACAGCCCCCAATCCATTTTTATATCCCAAATAGTCGTATAGCACGAATTTACTATGCATACACAGACCCAGAGTATATTCATTCCTCTGGATGCTATCCACACACGCGTTCTTATTAGATCATGATCTTTTTATACTATGGAAGCTACCTACGATATATACGCCGTGCCCCAGACACAAGGGCAGCAAGAATACTGCTTGTATATTTTGCAGCGTTTAATAGATGCACCTTTTCATTGGAATCCTTGTATCGTCTGAAGCATTGTAATAAGCGCCACCAAGGAGGTAAAGAGGCTAGTATAGGTGATATCCAATATTGCGGCACATTACATGTCTCCTCGAGGTTAGACCAATGTTCAGAGTATGCACAAAAGAAGTATGATGATGTCCATATAGAGTAAGCTAGACTGTTGAGTTCATCAGCAATAAAGAAATCCCTAAATTCTACTGCAAAGAAATAGGATAAGACAATCCGCACCTATATCAGGTAAGGTTAGTATTGGGAGGCTTGGTCACTATGCTTATTTCTATTACCAAAGTTGTACCTAACCATCGTCTTGCAGAAAGATAAAACATGTTAAATGGGCATAGCATAATGACCATGTATGCAATAAATAAAATCAGAGGATACAGTTCTGATGGAACAGTAGGATAAGCTAATTGTGAAAAGTCGGAGTAGATGATAAAGGCGCTAATAAACAGCAAGAAGGACGGAAGCTCAGCAAACTGATGGTAATCCAAATTTTGCCGTGGGTTCAATTCAAATATGAATTTATAGTTGATCCTTGCTCGATGCCAGATGATAAGATTGACGGAGAACCCCAAGCAGAATAATACAGGTAGCAGAAAGCAAGCGTAGATCTGCATATTGATGTATATATTTGGTAATTGTATCCATATGGATGGATCAGCAGCTATAATAAGGTATGAGGTTTGTATACATTGTTTTTTATACAGTTGATATATGCTTTACCTATCTGAATTGCTTGAATGAATAAAGTAATAGCCATACCCAGTAAGATACCCACGCGCAGCGTAGTTGAAGTGTATTCCTAAGAAAACAAGGAGGATAATTAGTAATATAACAAATAAAATGAGGGGTGTATCCTTACTTTGTTGGTCTCCGGAGCCCTTAGTTTACTCATTCCACGTCTCCGGTGTCCATCCGCAAATTCGTTAATGTATAAAGTCTAATTTTATTTTTTAATATCGCAACACACAAATGCATACACGTAAATACATGGCGTGTTTTTCTTAATACCTCTGTCTCATTTATAATACGGTTTAGTTCCGTAGAAGTTATCCAGTGCTGTTTTCTAACAACTTTCATATATAAGGTACTGGCTTTCCATCCGGCTATTTTATCAAACTTCTTCAAGATCTTTTGAAAGCCAGTTTCATTTAACTCTCGATACGACTTTAAGAACTCTAAGCTTCGATAGTATTCCGTTATAGCTTTCTTCAATCTGTTTCTGGCTACGGTATAGCTTATACGTTGTTCTCCATTAGGGAACAACGTATATGACTGATCCTGATATTTAAATCCATGGGATCGACCATCTTCCACTTGTCGTGAAAGAAGTTGGGTGGGCTGAGAAAGTTACATGTTGGTCATGGGTTGTTTTCTTTTTTTTTTTTTTTTTCTGTATTAAGCTTACTCCTAAATCAAGTAATTGACGGCCAAACTCCGCAATAAACTGTACTTGCACCTTTAAAACATCTAGCTTTAGCTTAGCTTCTTGTTCTTTCTCTATATAGCAACTTGTTTCAGTAAATAGAAGACAATGACTATAGAAGTATGCTACCATTGTAAAATCTTGATATTTTATCAAGTTCGTAATCTAGAGAATCAAAAAACTGTCTCTCGGAAGAGCTGGCATGATATAATACTTCGTCTAATATAGAAATACTCGTTCTGCTTGTTTTGATAGAGGCTATAAAAAGATGATTTAGAAAATGTTCAAAGAGTTGTATACAAAGCATGTACGTGTCCATACATGCTTAAATGTTTTTATTATTAATATACCTGGCCGAGAAGTAGACCGATCAAAATAATATATAAAAGAAGGCGAGTTGCATATCCCTGATCCTAGCTTGTGAGATGGTGTCTGGTCTATGTTTTGAAAGTATTGATCTATGTAAGCAGCCGCTCTTCTTTCTTTTGATTTGCGAAACTAGATACAAAAGAAGGAGGTTAATGAAATGGTGTAACAGAGCCTTTGTTGTCATGATTACCCTTTCAACTTGTTTTAATTTCTTTTTAAGTCCTTTATAATAAATATAAGCCTTCCGCCATTCAGGCACACTCTGACTTTCCAAATACTTTGAAAATTTCATATAAACCCTTTTTATAAGGACAAATGTACATACAATAGCAAGAAAAAAAAAAAAGAGAGAAAAAAGAAAGAAAAGAGAGCGAGAAAATCAAAGGTTATTTAAATAAAATGAAGAAAGAAAAAAAAAAAGCAAAAGATGATACTTATTTAAATACTTTCTTATTATAAGATTTTAACCTTAAACAAATAGACATATTCATACACGTGCCATGCTATTTTACAATTCAGCAATTGTTCTTGAAGACAATAAGAACAGGTGGCATCACGTATAAATCTATATCCATGTGACTGTTAGTGAACATATAAACTTACACACACACAGACACATATAGACAAACATCACATATATTTTTTTTTTTCTTGCATTAGAAATGTCATTAAAAAGCGATCGTGCATTTTATAAAAAGACCAAGGGAAATTCTATTGTTAAGCTTGTGAGAGAACGTAAACATACGTTTTATAATATAATAATGAAATAAAATTGACACGCCGTTTTTTTGTATTATATAAACTCCAATTTAGAATATGTTCGTAGTGATATTCCATGTTTGTCAGAAGCCTGTCCTATGAACTGTGATAATAATGGAAGTCAAGCACTATTAAGTTCTTCAAGTGATCATTATCTTATACCAGATATTTCGGTATTTACAATAAAAAATATATAGAATAATATATAAAAACACATGTATTTAGGTTATCATGCGTTACTTGGAAGTACTTGAACAAGAAGAAATCACGGGTGTAATTTACAGTCAAACGGTTACAGCCAATGTAAATATATAATTATGTACATATGCACATTTAAAGCTCTAGTATTGGCTTACTCTGCAAATTTTAGCTTCAACAACACGACAGGATGAAACTGTATCGAAAGATTCGACAGATTACAAATGATTCTCGGCGAAAATGTATTGTATTTTATAACGAGATTTTTGAAGAAACCAAGGTACATCGATTACCCCATGAACCTTCTTCAGACAGAGATTGGCGAGCCTTGTGTGTATTGGCGGAATGGTATCAGACCCATTTGAATGATTCAAAGAAAATTATCATCTTGACTGAACAGCAGCAAGATATGACATGTTTATCAGCAAACATAGATGTCATGTCCACAAAGGAATATATTCAACGCTATTGGGGTCATCATGTCTTGTTAAATGATTTAATACAAGGTTTGGCTGATGTTGTACTACTTGAAGAAGACGAATTTGGAAAAATCAAGTTTAGTAACAAACATGGTTCGAACGAAGCAGCCGTATCGGGTTATACTGAAGTATGGCTTTATATCTCCTTTTCACTGTTGAAAGGTTCTTACATTGTTTATGCTAGTACAAACCTATAGAGGATCTTGAGGTCGGTATCAAATCAGGAAGATACTTTTCAGGCACTTTACGCTGTAAGAAGGACAGCAGAGACCAAGCATACATTATTGGAAATAATGGAAGACATATTATCATCACTGGCAACGATCATCGTAACCGTGCAGGTAAACCATTTTTGTTGGACCTTGACTATAGCATATATATTGTCATTATGTAGTACATGGTGATGTTGTGGTTGTGGAACTGCTGTCAGAAAATCATTGGATTCATCCATCAAATGACATTGCATATGAGAGTACGAACGCTGACGATGGTAAGTTGCTTAATAAAGCAATAACACTATATACCAAGAAAAAAATATCTTTTAGAGTATGAGGATGAATCCTATGTAACTCCTAGCCAAGCAGCAGGACGAGTTGTCGGTATTTTAAACAGAAACTGGAGATCATATGTAGCAACCATACAGGAAGATAGCGCTGAAGCAGGTGGATCTATTCATTTAGCAATTCCACTTGATCCCGTCATTCCAAAGATCAGGATAAGGTACCATGATGTCAAACTGATCGAAAACCAGCGTATTGTCGTTCGTATCGACAATTGGTAAGTCCTGCATTTCGTTTGTTTCATTTATTCTTACCTTCTTTCTAGGCCTGTTTCTTCACAGTATCCAAACGGGCATTTTGTGCGATCCTTGGGCCCCATACATACCCTCGACTCAGAAATATCAGCCATCCTGGTGGAGCACTCCATATCTGTGTCTCAAGCAAGTCAGGGCTTCAGTGAGGCGTCGTTAAAGGAAATGCCTGTTGATACTCCCGAGTCTCCATGGAAACCCGAAGAAGTTCGTTCATTGACACGGTTTGGCTACTATGCTTACTAATGCTATAATTAGGAGGAGATTAACAAGAGAAGGGATTTAAGGAACTTGGTTGTATTCAGTATTGATCCTCCAAATTGTCAGGACATTGACGGTAAGTTGGACAATTTGCAAAAATAAATAAATTTATTCTCATGGGAAAATAATAGATGCGCTTTCTATAAAAGAACTCGAGAACGGGAAAGTAGAATTAGGCGTTCATATTGCTGATGTCAGTTACTTTGTTAAAGAGAACTATATTACAGATCTCGAAGCTAGATCCAGGTAACGCTAGACAAAAATGATTATCAATATTTTAAACAAGCATCTATCAGAGGCACTACGGTTTACCTGGCAGATAGAAGGTTCGATATGCTTCCGTCAGTACTGAGTGAAAGAGTGTGCTCGTTAAGACATCATGTCGACCGATATTCTGTGTCTGTCATTTGGACATTGGATAAACATTATAATATTGTGGACACATGGTTTGGCAGAACCATTATCCACTCCAGCTGCGAAATGGAATACGAACAAGCTCAGCAGTTACTCAATGGGAAACAGGTAGCAACCGGACTAGATGCTTCTCTTTGTAAAAAGCTGAAGCCGCGTATAGAAAAGTTGGCTGAAGTACTTCGAGTGATTCGAGTAAGGACGGAGATATTTGCATTATGAAAACCACTTATTGTATTTATTGCTTTTATAGGACAGACGTTTATCCAAAGGTGCATTAGAGCTCGAAGGATCAGAGATAAAATTCAAAATCACAGATAAACATGAGATTACAGATATTAATATCCTTTTCAATATTATAAAAGACATAACGCAGCTTTACTAACTCTTATATTATCCTTAACCCGAACTTTCTCTCTTTTACTCCCTAAAGATAGTATGGAAATTCATGGCCTGGTTGCTGAAGCAATGATCTTGGCTAATGCTTCAGTCGGAAAAAGAATATACGAAGGATACAAGGATGCAGCCATTCTTAGACATCACCCACCTCCTAGTCCTGCACAGTTTGAAAAACTTGTCAAAGCAGCCGAAAGCAAGGTAAATGCATATTCTCTCCTTGTTTGTAGACGATTAATATCTCCCAGGGCTTCTCGGTCGATTTTTCATCTAACCGAGCGCTGAGCCAATCTCTAGAAAGAATTACAGATGCTTGTAAAGATGATCCTGAGATTGCTAAGCTTCTTAAAACGATGGCAACGATCGCTATGAATGAAGCTGGGTACATTTCATCTGGGCAATTTCCTGTTGATCAGTATTATCACTATGGTCTTGCCTTGGAGTTTTATACACATTTTACAGTATGTATCCACGAATGAATTTGCACATATCAACTTACAGACAATGTTAGTCGCCTATTCGTAGATACGCTGATATTGTAGCACATAGACAACTTCTCATGTGTGTTGCCGATCCAACTGCACTTAAGAATAGCGTAAGTCAATCGCTTATGTTCAAGGACAGTGCTATTACCGACATTTGTGAGAATCTCAATCGCAAATCAAGAGAGTCTAAATTTGCTCAGAGAGTAAGACAAGAAATTTCTAATATCCGTTCTGTTCTATGTCTCCTGAGCATCCTTTTTTTTTCTCATTTTTAGGACTCCACTGAGCTATTTCAAAGCTTATACGTGTTACAAAAGGTAACTAGTTTAAAAGGTTCACCCGTAGCTAACATCACTTTCATAGACTGCCAATGGCGATCCATTGATTGAAAAAGGTATTATATCCGAGATTAGGTCTAATGGTTTCTATGTCTATGTCCCAAGGTAAACTATTTCATCAGTATAAAGTCATCAACTCATTTATCTATCGCGTAGACTTGGATTAAAGGGCCCTGTTTATCTCAAGGAGAGAGATGGAACGCCAAGCGTCCCATTATCACTCATATCTGGCAAAAATGGTAACAAAAAGTCCTGTGTTCTTTTTTTTTCTTTTTTGCTGAGCTTCCATCTTGTATTTATGATTTAGCCGATGAGCAGGAAACAATACCTCACTGCAATATTGAAGTGAATATGCCCACATCTATCTCTGTGCTGTCACCAGACTTGCCGCATCCGATACAGTTCAATCTATTTGATCATGTCAGAGTCTCGCTCAAACTTCGCAAATCACATGCGCATCGTCATCTAGTTTATATGGTACTAATTGATATGGATCATACTGAGATTAGAACCAGTCAACCATCTCAAATTGCTCGTATGTCAAACACAGAGATGATGGAGTCCATCCATGACTCTGAAAGGAAGGGCAATGCTGAGAAAGAAGCTAACAAGAAAAAGAAGAATAAGACGAGCTCCATGTACGATGTTTTGGAAAGATTTAGAAAGCTATCGATTATACAAAGTACATCATGAACATGTTTGCAAAAGCAATAAAAACAGTTTATGCAACTCAGATTCTGCTTAGCGTCTGTGTAACTCTAAATACAATAAGAATGACTTGTGATTTAAGCGTCGCTTTTCTTTCTTTCTTTTTTTTTTTTTTTAAATTATCCATTATGCAAGATACCCTTTCTATAATTAATATGTTTTGCCCTTTAAGAGATTATAATCCTTTTCGACGTACATCAGCGTCAAGATTATTATCAGTCTATGCTGAGGTTATCCCTTATCTAAACAGCCAAGACCTTGTAACATGCAGTGTGCTGAGCAAACATTTCTATCAGCAAACAGTTCAATATCTTTGGAAATCACCTCAATTCTACCAAATCTCACATATACACAGCGAACTCTACATGTTCAATCGATTTCTATCGCATTTGCCCAACGTGCGACGATCGACACAAGAGAAAATAGAGCATATCAACCTTTCAACAATCCAAGAACGCTTATACGATCGAGTCAACCCAGATTTTTTTCGTCTACTCGTCTTATACGCACCTAATCTCCGTTCGCTCAACCTTTCCTCTGCCTCCTTTTTTCATTGTCGATCACTTCCAACTGACGCCTGGAGTCTTTCAAGGCTAACCGACCTTGACCTATCAAACTGTCCAAACGTAACTGACGACATGATGGTCACGATCGCCCGGAGCTGCCGAAAAGTCGCTCGTCTCAAGCTGAACAGACTTTTCCGCCACAAGGGAAGAGGGATAGCTGCCTTTGCAGCCGAATGCGACCATTTGAGTACAGTAGAACTGATCGATAATACATCATTGAGCGATGAAGGTGTTGTTGCCTTGGCGAAGTTTAGACACATTCACCTACACCAGCTTGATCTCAGTGGATGCTCAGAATTGACGTCTACCAGCTTGCAGATTCTCGGAAAGTACTGCGCTCATCTTCAAGTACTTTCCTTGGCAGGTGTCTGTGGACTGCAACTAGATGACCTTAAAAAACTGAATTGTATTCGCAATAAAACAACCGATCTGGATCTTTCGCGTTCTGCGCTACGACCCATTGATATAGCACAATGGATTAGCCAAGTAGAGCTCAACGGACTCGTACAGTTATGTATCGACTTTGAAGTCATTTTGATTATCCTTCGTCAACAACTTTTCATCTGTGCTCCCAAACTAACACACCTTGTCCTCTCAAATGCATCCCAGCACGTTCATATCTCGTTCTTGTATGATTTGATTCATATGTTACCTCAACTCAATCGCATCGTCGTTGAAAAACAAGACGTTGAAACTGGGTTTTTACTAGATAGCTATCAAGCTAGAGATGAATTGACAACCGAAACAGCACAAGCTTTTAACTGTCAACAGAGCAACGTAGCTGTTGAGATGCGGATTAAGAAGCACATGGATAATTTAAACTTGGAAGAATGGTAATCAAAAAGATATCTCATTAATAATAAAATAAATATTTCATTTAAAAAAGAACGTCTCTTTGTATGACTCCGTGCTAACAATGCTCCTTGATGTCTTTATATAGTAAAGTACTTCTCTCTTTATAACACATTACACAAGCAAAACACAATGAACAGCTTTTAGCTTTATAAAAACCGTTGTGGACATTTTTGATGAGCAGTAGATACAGACTCTTTTATTAAGTTGTTGTTGCTTTCTGTCATAAGCGTCTATGCTCGCCCGACAGGACATAGCCGAGTAATAATTTGATTTCTCTTGCGGCAATGCTTTTTGCAAGAAAACCTTGAACTAATGGCGATGGTAAATAAAGGTTACGGTTATTTAGCGAACTTAACACTTACTATAGAGTGGTCACTGTCTATTCAAAGGCTGACAACATTTAATAAAGAAAAAGAAAAAGAAAGACGCGTAGTTGCTGTTTATATATCACAGCATAAGGAATTTTCCTCTTTTTCTTTTGTAGAAAATAGGACCCGTATAAAAAACCTACTATAAATAGGGACTTTGTTCCATAAAAAAGTTATACAATCTTTCCGGAAAGTAAATTCGCCTGTGATCGAAAATAAATACACCCATGGTGAGAACAAAATTCATGTTGCATGAAA
>JAMYHX010000624.1:0-20675 GCA_025529335.1 Rhizopus sp. PT2906
GCTCATCTTCTTCGTGATGGTCAGTCATGGTATACGAGCTTGTTTATGGAAATAAATATGGGAAAAAGAAAAAAAAAGAAAAGGACGAGGTGCTTCAAACGTAGCTAAAAAAAAGACGGAGTTTAAACGTTTTATTTAGGAAAGCTCAAAAAGTAAATTGACCAACAAGAAAGGATATGTCCTATTTTAAATGGCGAAAGAAGCAATAACACTAAAGTGAATCAACAAGAGCCAAGGTTATCATTGAATAATTTATTTTTATTATACTTGAATGGTTAAAGAAAAAGAGGAGAAAAGGAAAGGGGAGGAAGGTATCATTCGTCTATAAGCTAGATGAGAGCCAATAAGGGAGAGGATGAACGGCCCCCTTTTTTTTCTTTTTTAAACATAACGAAAAAGTGTTCTTGACGCTCTGGACTTATCAACCAACTCACTGAACATGGATACACAAGCTAAAGCTTTGCCAGATGGCACTGTATTTCCGCTGTCAATTGGTCACTTTGCTAAAAAAATTGGTCGCTTTTTAAATCTCAATTGTTCACTTTCCCAAACATCAATTGCTGGTCGTTCCTATACCAATTCCAGTTGACTCCAGTCGGACTCCAGATGTGGTATTAGCTCTTCGAGTCACGCTTTATTTATTCGAAATAATATAAAATAAAATTAAACATCATGTTTCTTTATCCTTTTCAAGGCGTGCAAGCCAGTTTTTTCTTCTTCTCTTTCTCTTCTTTTACATATATATATGTAATAAATAGAAAGGTCTTTACCAATAGCCAAAGATACGGATATACCATGGGGCTGGAAGTACCACATCTTTTGTCCTCCTTTCGTCAACTTTAGCATCGGCCACTTTTGAATTTTGATAAAGCATACCGCTTTGTTTTGTACTCAGTTTTGGATGTAAAAATGAAATCAAACAAGTCTCCGTAAACATTTATTCGATATCAGTCTTCATGATGCTCTCTTGTGAGCAAGTCCCTATAAATTAAATTACGTCTGAAAGAAGCATTTGTATGCATCAATAACTATTAGATATGTAATTATGTTTAAACACTCACAGTTTGTGTATGGCAAGCCTAATATAAGGCAACTCTGAGGCTTCGCTAAAAGGATCGATATTATTCACTGCATCGTTGAGCTCTTTGATTGTTTTACAGTTGCTGATTATGGTTAACATATCATACTCTTGATTTAACAATTTTGAATTTAGGACAAGGCCATAATGTAATAGTGTCTTTTCTGTTATTTTCTTAAATCGTTTAGGAATAACATTCCGTTTGGTTAGATCGAGAACTTTGAATTGAGATGCTTTCAAGTATTTTCGGCGTTTGTTGCTTGGGGTTTAAGCTGTGGAAGTGTTTTTATCAAAACAAGATTTGACCATTTTCGAGGCTCCAGTAAAGCTAGATCTTTGTGAATCAGTTAAATGCTTACTACAGAAGGATGAGTAAAATAAAAAATTTTACTAGCTTCTTCGTTTAGCTTACAGTCTTTTAATAATAGCTTTTGAGACATTATGCTGAAATATCTTTTAAAAATGTGAGTGAGTACGAGATTAAAAAGGGGAGATTCTTGGGGTTTTGCTATTTGCACTGCACATCTGCACTGCATTTTCACAATTAGTGATGTAAGCAATTCAATTTGCATAGAAAACAGCATATTTATCGTAATTACCTTATAAGAGCTATATCTTGTAAAAAAATTGCTTGCAGAAAGAAAAACAAAAGAAAACTAACCACAGAATGCATTGTTCTTCTAGACGCGTCATGCCCAATTCTTATTGGCCCATGGTAGATTCATGCAATAAACCTGTTTTCTTATAAAATGATGCTATTTTTAATGATGAGCTCTCAGCGTAATAAAGAGATTATTACAGACTCATCGACAAATGCTTCTCTTATACTTCAGTTTTGTACATAGTGTTATGTGTAGGTGTAGTTTGTCTAATGCTGTTTGCTGTGCTTCGTTACTAACTGTGAAAATGCAGTGCAAATAGCAAAACACCATTTTTCGTGTCTTCTTCGTCAGCATCCGTATTTTTTTTAGTAAAGTGACCAATTGACGGCGAAAATACAGTACTGTATTTGTTTGTTTATACAATATTTGACTGTGATATCGTTTTGCGAAATGCTGGAACGAAAAGCATAGAAAAGGATAGATGACAACAGAGGATTTCAATGATATTACCTGTAAACAACAAAGCCATGTGCTTGATCCTCGAGGTCGCAATAGATGACCGGAGTTTGATGGATAAAGGGGTGGGAAGATGCACAAAATGACACGAAAAAGATCCAAAGTGATGACAGTTTAATATCTTTTGTCAGGAGAGCATGTTACTTTATACATCATGTGACTATAATAAAAAAAGATGGTATAATATAGCGATGTTCTGAGAAAATGTAGGCACCTTGGCCACAATTTAAAGAGTATTTTTACTGTGGTACCATCGTCTGTAGCAGGCGATAATTCTCTGTGATCAGTGTATTTTCTCGATTCTTCCATCCCTACAGAGTCTTTTATGTAATCAATCCAGAGCTAATCAAATATCTATGCTTTTTTCTAGACTGGTTATCAACAGAGTTAGATACTTTGTTAGGGTAGAAGTATTAAGACAAGGCATTTATAATAAATATTCTGTTTTATGTCCCTTTACTCGTTTACGTGCAAGGTATGCAATTATATTTCTCTATCAGTAAATACAGGTATTTATCCCTCTATTCAATGTATTCGATGATGCAACAACCCTTGACATACTTGTAGACACTTGGCTTTATATCATGATGCTTATTAAAGGTTTATAATATTACTATGTTACGCCAATACAAAAAATAACTCTTTTTGGAATATCCGTGACATGTTGAATTGCCGTTTAAAGTCGTTATGTGTTTTGCTCGCGCGACTTTATAAAAAAGAGATGTGTAATGTGTTTAGCTTTATTGTTCAAAAGATCAAGAAGCAACGACGGTCAATTTGCCTAATTGAACAGCTGCTTCAAAACTTTCAGTTGTCAAATCTGTTAGCTGATTTCCATCCTTTTTATATAATAACTGAACCGGGAAGCCTAGTCGACTTGTTACTTTGTTTTGTAAAAATTCTAATGTGCTCGGTACTGGTACTTTGATGGCAAATATTTCATCCTTGTAAACTATTTTGACCTTGATCGTTGATTTGGCTGTTGAAGAAGAAGAAGATGACGTTGCTGTTACTGCTGTATCGCTAACCGTATTGACTGTAGATGATTCACTGGGGTGAGTAGATCGTCCTTGATTAGGATCTACGTCTGTTTCGACATCGCCTTCATGAATACCAAATAGTTGATCTTGAACCCACGTGCTTTCCGATAGATATTTTGGTAATTTTAATAAATCTGCACAATATTTAGATAGATCTTTGGCTCGTTTCTCTTTAGGTTCCTTATTAGTATATCGTATTACCATTTTTAGTTATTATTTACCTGTTATTTCATCATCCACTGTATCTAATGGCCCTGGCATATAAGGCAATATCCTCTCTTGATCCCTCTTCCCTGCTTCAGCTGGAAATTCTTGTAAAAAGTTGATTTGAAAGTCATAAAAATCTATTATTTTGTGAGATATCATCCATATGTCTAATTCGCATTCTTTTACCTTCGTAAAGTCGATATAAAATTCGATACTTTCCATTCTTTAAGCGCGCAAAGACAATAAACCAGTATTGATCTGCTTCTAATATATAAGAGTCGATATATGCTGATACAACGATAGATCCTTCATCATGACGTGAACTTGATGAAATAGATGTAGCAAAATAGTCTCCATAGACATCATCTTCCTCAGTAATTGTCATTTGCTGCATCTGGTTTTCTAGTTTACCCAAAGGCGTACTCGACACTTCATACCCTAATCCTTGTTTCTTCCAACTGTCTACATTTTGAGGTGCGTGATTGCTTGTTGTTATAGATCGTCCAGTAGAAGCGTCGCGAATGTCTACATATTTAACTGGAATCAAGCCAGGGCCACCTAGACGTTCGATCGGTTTCGCCACATACCATTCGGGATCAGGTTGTGCAATCACAATGATTGATTCTCCTGTCTTTGCGCTTAATTCATCTGATCTTTGTGCGTGGAAATCGTAGAGGACAACTCCATACAATGGCTGAGATTTATGTTGAGCTAACAATGATTGAATATACATGAGAAATACAAGTCTCACATCAACAATACCTTCATTATGATCTGCTAATCCCTTCTTTGGCCTCGAATCAGTCATTGCTCTTTCATCTTTTTCTAGTACTTGGAAATATTGTATCGGCACTATACCACGTGAATTTGTGATGGGATTAAACGCCTCATAGAAATAATGATCTCCTTCTCTTCCTGTCACTAGAAAGAAATCGCCTCGTTTAAATGAAAGCTCATTTGGACTTTGTGCATGATAGTCATATAAAGCTTTAATCGCTTTGTTGGGTGTTGATAGTGTGGTTTGCATAACAGGTGTCGATATTTTGTTTTTCACTACTGAAAGTCGAGCAGTCCTTAAGCTACGTGGAGGCTTTACTTTTTCTTTTGGTAAAAACATTGCTTTTTTGATGATAAAAAAAAATAGAAAGAGAAAGAAGAAAAAAGGAGAATGACCAACGAGAAAGAGAAGTTCAATCTGGCTGGGTCACAATTAAGTTACACACACTATATGTTGACTGCTGGTTGCCCCCGGATGATCGCCGGACTGTAAAGCACACAATAAGAGTCTGTGTTACATGGCAACCATTCAAGGGAAAGATTACTTTTTATTAAAGTAAGCATTGTTATCATGTCCTTATACAGCTCAAAAAAAAGGGTTGGTAGACTTTTTATCGCATGTTGGTAATTCTTTTGCTCTTTTTGATTGTTTGTGCTAGGAGGCACTCAGAAGCAAAAGCCGGGACTTTCACAATTCCATTTAAACCTGAATCTAGGTATTTGTACTTGGAAGCAACGTTACAGCACTCCATTCTACGAGCTCATTTTAAAATTAGAGATAGATAGGAAACAAATCATGAAATGTTTAGCAGCTATTGAACTAACTACTTATACTCAGTGCTGCTTAACAGTTAAAGATGGAAGCATTCTATATACAGTTTAAGAAGGAGAATGAGACGTATGACAATAGAAACAGTAGTAGCACCATTTTCTGTAGCAGATACAGTATAGTTAACGCATACAAGATAAAACATGATTTACTTGAAAAATCTTACTCTTCATAAGAACGATTCATTTTGAACAAGAATATCATTATTTTTTTATACAAGTTTGAATGTTACTAAAAGTAGTGATTTATGATTGGATAATTAGAAATACTGAATAGTAAAACATAATAAACTTTTTATTACACAACACAAGACAGACATGAACATGGGTTTTAGCTTAGTCCATAATCGGCTATTATATTCGGAATAGGTTTGTATTCAAGTATATAGAATATGTTGACCAAAAAGTCAAAGATCAATCAAAACTACACTGACACATTTTAGATGATTGATCAAGTAATAATTATGTTTTTATTGAAATCATGCTTTTTTCAGTTCTTTACCTTGATTTAATATCATTTGATATTAAACCAAGATAAATTAACAGGATTCACCACGAGAAGGTAAAAGCATAAGAATCCCAAAAGAGATATTCCCCCTGATAAAGTACGGTAAAAGATCGAATAGAAACTCCCTTTGTTATAGAATCGATACCGAATGAAGATAAGGGAACAAATGATGAGGGCCTTGGTAGGTAGTATGCATCTATGACATTAGCAAGAATGTGTGTAACGAAAGGAAAGGAGGTATAAGCGGGGAGCTTGTAGGCGATCGAGTAGTATATATAATGGAAGATTACAGTACATGGAGATAGATAGATAGAGAGAGAGATAGATAGATGGCTTAAGGACTGTTGTTTGCCAATATTTTACGGTGTTGGTCTGAAAATGATCTTGATTCATTGGATAGCAGAGAATTTTGAAAGTGATATTGCTGATGCTGAACGGAGTATTGTTGTTGTTGTAGAGCCAAACGTGATCTATCTGCGGCATTGAGAAGTTACGGACGATTTTGAGCGTTAAGATTCAATTGATAAGACTAGTTGTTGGTATTTCTGACGGAGAGCTTCAAGCCAATTTCAGGAGATCATTATATCACTAGGTTTTTGTGTTGGATGTGTTGTTGTCCCAGTAATATCAGTGTTGTCAACGCTAGTTATTTTAATGGTGGAATCATGGAATGTTCGGACCAATTAGGAGATAATTATGGATGATATTTCTTCCTGAATGATCTTGTTGAGATATTTGCTGGGCATAGATGTTAAAACTGGTTTCAAGATATATAAAATGAGTCGGTTGGTGCAGTCTCCTGGCCCAGGTATTAATAACAGTGGGTTTTAAAGGAAATTCGTTGCTCTGTTGCTAAAATGATTGCTGTTGTTGTAATCAAAGTATTGCTGTATGCTATGGAAGATGGAAATGCTGATCTGATAGATGCTCTTTGCAAAAATTCGTCGTAGTCCTCCATTTATCATAATGTAGGTAATGTACTGTGCCTGAGTGGTAGCATTGTATTTTAGATTCTGTGGTATAGTTTCGTCGCGAAGTGTATTTGATGCAGAGACTGTATGTTGATCTTGTTCGTTGATATAAGTAATGAAGTTGTATCGCCTATGCGTATTATTGTAGCTTTGGTTTATTGCTGTAGAAACGTCTACAGTGTCAAATATACTGATTTCTGTTCTCTCCAGTTGATTGATTGGGGGTGCGTTCATTTTTGTCCAAAAACGGAAAGATGTTTGTTGTCGTGTAATGTAAGATTAAGCTGAAAGTCATACTGAGATACTGTGAGGATGCTGCGTTGATCATGTTGATAAATTGTTATTTCTTGAGCCATACCAATTACCGTGTGTAATGCTGTGCTGGAAGAATAAAGTCAGAGCCGCGGATATTGTTGGATGCGAAGCGTACTAAGAGAGTTTCGATTTCTGAACGCCGTCTGCACTCAAGCCCTTGGATGATATGGCAGGAATACTATCGGGTAATGATGTTGTGACATGTTGTGTGATGTATGATAATGGAAGAAGATTGATTATTCTGGCTGCGTGTTGTTCGTAGTGTCTTGTTGTAGTCACTGAGTTGTTTACTGCAGAATACAACATATCTTCTGCTTTAGGTGGATAAGTTGGTGATCATTGCATTTAACTTTATACTGAGGCGTATATGTCAAGTTGGTGCCAGAGGTGTATTCCTTTAAGGCTGAATACAGATAGTAGGTATTTTGCCTTTCTTCGGTATCGCAAAGATCGAAAAATAAAAAGTGGGCATTATTGAATTTTGCCGCTTTGATTGCTGACTTATGTAGTAGGTTCCAGGCCGCTTACCGAAGTAAGGCTGCTCGTTCTTGTAAACATAGTGTTAAAGGAGTTCATTTGGCTGAAGATGACGAAGGCGCATGGAAAAGGACTTTGAGCTTGTTTATGATAATATGGTTGATCTGCTGACTACTTTTTATTCGGAATCTATTCAATGGAGAGCCTGTTGATGCTGGCTGTTGAATGTTGTTGTTGTTGCTGTTGCTGTTGTAGATTTAAAAAGTGACGTGCTCTGATGGTAATATATAGTGGAAACTGATATCGCAAATTCCTTTATCGTGCTTTTTCGTAGCATGTATGTTAAATATTACGGAATAATCGATGCTTGAAAGTCTATTAAGCATGTTTCAGAATGCTTCGAGGTATATGTCGATGGCATCAGTGCATTTTGATATGCAACTTGTGTATCCCATAATCATATACAGACACCTTTCTGGTGTTAGAGTTGTTATCTTCCATTCTGATCTATGAATTGGTGTATCCGATGGTCTGAAGGCATTCTTCTACTTCTGTCTTGCTTGAGCTTGGGTATTGGTATGCTTTCGGCACAGTATGAGAGCAAGGATAATTATGCCCATGAATAGGAGAATATTGATAGTTAGTTGTCTCCCTCTGTTCGTCAAGCAGTGCTGTCGTCTTTGAATAAGTTAGATAATGTTTGTTCAAAATGGTATCTATTTTCTAAGGAATGTGTCTACTTTATATGAGTGTTATAATTCCATATCAGCTGTTGTTACTGCTGTGCGACCTATTATAAGAGCTCTTGTTTAGGTAATGCAGCTAAAATATTAGCGTTAGTAAACAAGACACGTATAGAGTGAAGGATACTTAGGTATCAATAATAAAGTGATGGAAAGAAAACAAGATACAGATTGCTGCTGGATATTTTCTGCTTGGAATATCTTACGCTCGTACAGTCAAAATTGAAAAATATATTTAAATAATTTCGAAAAGCACTGCACTGCATTCTGATGTTATGATAAAGAGGAAAAGGTTTAACCAAATGGTTCTAGTTGATGACATATATAAGACCAGTAAGTATAAGATGCCTTTCGGTAGCATTGCTGGCGCGTCCCTCATAAGACATAATATCACAGCCCAAGGAAGTAAACGCAAAGGCAGCGTTGTACTGGCAAAGGTTGTCCTTGATGTGATGGTCTTGTGCGTCCGTTTGAACAAAGGGGTCACCAATTAGTTAGGCGGGCCAGGCAAGAACTGTAACTGGGCTAACTCCTGCTTGCAGCATGATTCCTAGCTAGTGTTCCTCAACGAAGATTTCTCTTACCTTTCATCAATCCAGTGTAAGGCATGACAATGAGGTCATTCCTTGTCCAGGCGTCCAAGATCCAAAGGACGAAGGCGAGAAAACTGCGAGATATAGGCAATAAAGTCTGCCCTGGGTCTGCCTCTGGCTTGACTTTCAGCATCAGCAAACTCACCTGTTCTTCTTGACCTGCCTCTAGGTCTAGTAGCAACGACAGCGTCTTCTTGTTGCTCTTCCGCACGTCATCTGCGTCGTGAGGCTGCTACTCATTCTCTGCATATCTGGCAGATACGGTAAGCTGAGTTGTTTTCCAAACTCATACCACAGGCGGAACAGTTGGTTGGGATGCGAGTAGTAGTGTTGTTCATGATTATTATGTTCTAATGTATGTAAGGAAAAAAAAAAAAAAAAAAAAAAAAAAAAAAAAAAAAAAAAAAGAAGGATGCCAATGAGATGCTAATAGACAGAATCTAATTAGTGATGTATTTTAGTGATATACAATCTTTTCGGACAGTAAAGTTGTATTTTTGCAATGTTTATGACACAGTTTATATCAAAAAGTGATAAGTCAGCGCGATGTCTCTTTCAGGAAATAGTGTTGTAGTACTTTTATTTCCTTGAAGATAAGCTTAAGTGTTGCCATAAGTAGATGTTGAAAAGTTTTTTTGGGAGATGAAAAATTTATAAGCAGGCCAACGTTTGCCTTATTTGCGATAAATGAAAAAGGACTTTCTTTATTAATATTTCATCAATTCAATGTAAGCATCGTTCACCTCAAAGCGAACAGGAGCATTGCACATTATGAGATATTTATTCTCAGCAGCCAAGCGCTTCCAGAGTGCAGCCCCTTCTTCATTTGATATAGTCTTTGGAATCTTGCCAGCACATACTTTGATGTATTGATGCCCATTCTGTGTTTTTACAGATACAAGCTCTGTCGCTGGGATTTTTGCAAAATCAAACGCCTTATCGGTAGTCAATGATAACTTTTGCAAGGATAAGTTACCCAAGTATATCAGCCTATGTCTAAAGTTTTGAGGATTGCCATTCATATTGGTTTTGTACAGATGTAACTCTTTCAAGTTTGGAAAAGATATAGAAAGCTTCGTGACAAAATCGGGATAACATATGGAGCTTTCAAAACGCAAAATTTGTACTGATTCATAAACACAGTTATAGGTATTCTGTAAGCAGTGCCAGCGAAGAGTCAATTCCTGCAAGTTACAAGCCTTTTCTATAAATAATGCGACAAATTTTGACATGGCGTGTCCTATATCTTCTTCTTCCAAGTACAGTTTATGAAAGCTTGGCATTTTGCTGCTTATAAAATCATCTGTTGAGATAAGATCATTAAACAGATATGAGGGTATGCTGATTTGGCATTCGATTGTATGGTTCCACGACTTGCATAAATCTATGATGAGTACTGAGGAATTGGTTACTGTCCATTTTATAGAGTTGCACGCTTTAAGTTTAGAAGGACGACAAGCAACGTTGAGACATTCATCAATCATTGTATATATTTGTTCATTATTATCCCTATATCTTACTTCTGCTTTTAATGTTAAGTAAGCGACCTCCTTCTGAGGTGTAAACAAAAAATCCTTTAGCTGCTTATAGATTTCACTAAAGTTTGTTTGTGTCGATGTTATTTCGATCCAAAATGTTATATTTGAAAGGTTGACCAAGCTTGCAGTAATATAATCAACCAGTACCTTGGGTATAAAGAAACGGCATTTAACATATAAGGTTTTCAATGAGGGACACATAACAAAGTTAGACACCAGACTTGTATTATCATTCATGTTGGTATACAGGTCAAGTTTGGTTAAATTGGGGCATGTATTACAAATGAACATAAAATCCTGTATGTCTGCGATAACCGCCGTTGAAGGTAAAGACAACTCTTCAAGTAATGGAAAGTCTATTACAAAATGAAAATCTTGAATGTCCTTGAGCCATTTCATGACCTTGATGGTGTCTTTATACTTGTAGTAATAGTCCAATGTAAACCTTTGATTTTCAGTATTTCGATCAAGTCTATGAAGCTTCCATTTTATATTATCATCAACTTCAAGCAAGTAATAATACAAGCTGCCTCTACAAGCAGACCAAGAAATGCTAACCGATGTAACCTCGGGGCAGTATTTGACAAATTTTACAAAGTGTTCAAAGTCTACTACTGTTATGTGCTCATCAAATAGCCTTCTGCTCCTACCAGTAGTGACTCGTTTGACATATTTTCCAATCTGGACAAGTTGATCAGATGCTGGATTTGCGTGAAAGCTTATGAATTCGTCAATTTGAGACGTGTTATTGATTCGAACACTACGAAAAAGGTACGGTGTAGTCAAAAGATACCACAATACACAAACAAGCCGACAATCTTTAAGGGTTGTTATTTCTGTGTGTTGAAAGACAAGGTCGAGTATATCTGTTGGTAGCTGATGGATTGTTGTCATCGTCATGAGACACTGTAACAAGAGAAGAAAGAAAGAAAGAGCGTTTTAAACAACAAAAGGGCACAGCCTCATCTACCCTATGTTGTGTTACTACTGAAATGTGTGGCACTTGATAGGTTTGACGCTTGTTGACAACAGCTTTGTTGTTAGTTAAGTATAATAATAAATATCTCAAATACTCATACTTCATCTAGTTTTCTGTATAAATTTTGGTTTGTAAACCTACAATGAAAGAAAGATATTATAATTAAAAAAGGGGTACAGTCTAGTGTAATTATCGTCTTAAGTCAAGTAGTGATACTCTAAGGGTTAAGTTCATTGACTATATCCAGAAACCTTCTGGGAGATGAGGCTGAAAAAGTAAGAACACGCCTAAATATGCTGTGGTAGATAAACTAAAATGTCGACCCATAGCTGATAAGGCGTTTGTTTCACTAACTCTAAGGCATATTAGCCTGCGTTTGAACGTGATAAATAAGGCACCACTCCGTTCGCTGGTACCGGTGGCAACGCAGCTGATAAAGTATATCTATAAATGACTGACTTTGGCTCATACGTTATTCAGACATGATCGGATATAATCCTGGTCACTTTAAACTTTGCAAGTTTTTTTTTTTCTACCTTTGTAGAAAGCATGTGGAGCGTTTTATGGTAAATCTTAATGATAGCGGCATATTGTGAATGAAAAAATCTAATCGTATTAATTAACAATAACAAGAGAATAAGCAAGATACGCGTAGATAGACTTCCAGTGGTTGGCGAAGTGGAAGCGTACGATATAAGTCAGCTTCTGGAAGATGAAAATTGTATTAGTAAACTTGATTGCCGCAAAGGTCAAATAAAGCGTTCAAAGAATTTTTTCTAAATCTAGCCATGTTGAGAGGGGCCATTGTATCTTTTGTGATTTAATATTACAAACAGTTTTAAATTGCCTTGACTATAATATATCATCTTTGCAATGACTGAATTTTTGGGGATTTTCATACAGCATATTAGATTAGTCTGGTACCACTAAGGGTCACCAGCCTTCCACAGAGTTCTTGTTCCTTGTTTTTGTTCTTTTGGGTGAGAGGTAATTAACACACCCTTCAGATCCACACAACCAAAGGAGGGCGGAGTACAAGTGACTGCTTTATCTTTTTTCTCTTTTCTCAAGTATTTCCAAGAAAAAAAAAAGGGGCTTCTTCTTATACAAACAATATGAGACAATTAAAGCACCATGAACAAAAGCTGTTAAAGAAAGTAGACTTTCTTCAATGGAAGAAAGATGACACCCTTCGTGAAATAAAAGTGATTCGTAAATACTTTTTGCAGCAGAGAGAAGATTATCACAAGTAAGTAACAATGATTGACACAATACGCAGCCAACTTATATGAATTTAGATACAACAAGTTAGTTGGAAATATTATATCTTTATCAAACAAGATCTCCTTGTTAGATCCTCGAGATCCTTTCAGAACACAACAAGAAAAGGCTTTATTGGAGAAATTGTACAACATGGGCATTGTGAATGCAACCACCAAATTTTCAGATTGTCGTAAAGTGACAGTATCCGCATTCTGTCGTAGACGTCTGCCGATTGTTATGTGTAGATTAAAAATGGCTGAAACTGTAAGAGAAGCAGTGACATTTGTTGAACAAGGTCATGTTCGTGTTGGACCTCAAACAATTACAGATCCTGCATTCTTGGTTACTAGAACAATGGAAGATTATGTTACATGGGTGGATACATCAAAGATAAAGAGAAAGATTATGAAATACAACGACAAGGTAACCACAGAAGTTGTGTGCGTGCATGTGTTGATACTTAACTTTTTTTTTTTTTAATTCTTTTATAGCTGGACGACTACGATCTTTTGTAAATTTTAAAGCATATCCCATTCATACATACAACTAATAAAATGTATCATCATTTACACATATTATTACTATATCAATGGAAGATCTATATAAGCGCTTTAGATTTCATATTATCCTCGTTATCATCAAATAGATACACAATGTGCCTAATTTTATTCTCCTAAACTGTACAGATTATTTGAAAAGACATCATTAAGCTGAATCCACCAATTTCATTTTTGCAAGCTTGTAAAAGCTATTGGGGAGAGTAGTGCTGAGCAACATTTATGTGTTGGTATTGGCATCTTTGTGCGTATTTATTAACTTATTACTGGCGTCTGATTTTCATCAGCTACAATAACGAAATCCAAATATGGAAACATCGTGTAGCGCTAAATCTGTCTTTCATAATCTTATTTCCCTTGCTCTCTCTCTCTATTAAAAACATGCGTGCTTGGAGACATATCCCAAAGGAGCTTGGACGTCGTACCTGGATGGTAAATAACTCAATATAGTGTGCATCCTATACATAAGCTCTTAATCATTGATAGAGTACAGCAGGTATTGAGCGTGCACACAGAGCTATTCTCTTTCCTGGTAAGAGACCAACACGATCTGTAATCGAGAACCTGTCATTTGATTAAAGAATGTCTCTAGGACAAGGATCTCAGTATGTTGGCATGGGAAAGGACTTGTACAGCCTCTATCCTAGATCAGCAAAGCTAGTATTTGAGGAAGCAGACGAAGCACTCAAGTATGGTTTGAGTCAGCTTATCTTTGAAGGAAAACAGGCAAGACTTTAATGTTTATGCGACCATTTTTATTTACACTTTTAAATACATACAGGAAGAGCTAAAGGTTACTGAAAATGCACAACCAGCCATTCTGACGACGTCCATTGCCATACTACGCGCATTAGAAATCGAATTTGGGTTTGACATTTCAAAATCATCCAACCATGTCCTAGGTCATTCACTTGGCGAATATACTGCACTGGTAGCCACAAAAGCATTATCCCTGGCTGATGCCGTACGACTTGTCAGATTACGAGGTGAAGTTATGACACAGGCAGTAGCAGATAAACAAGGCAAAACAGCCATGTCTGCACTCGTTGTAAGAAAGGATAAATTGGCAGAACTAGAAAAGGCGATTGAAGAGATAAATCAAAGTCTACCGCCTGGAGAACTGGTCCATGTAGCAAACATCAATAGCGTAAGTTTATGTGTGTTTTAAATGGGGAAAGTATTAATAATGTTAGTCATTCCAAGTTGTTATCAGCGGCACAACGCAAGGCGTAGATCAAGCTTCTCGTACACTTCAACAACGTCGCTTTGCAGCTCGTGCAGTAGATCTCCCAGTATCGTAAGTTTCAACAAGAAAATGAAATTTAATGATGCTGAGTTCTTGTAGTGCTCCTTTCCATTGTTCTCTGATGCAACCAGCAGCGGATGTTATGCGAGAAGCATTAAGTAAAGTTGAAATCAAGATGCCCTGTGTGGACGTGGTTAGTAATGTCACTGCAAGGCCGGTAGGTTTGACATGTGTGCAGTTGCTATGATATGTTTAACGTGCATGAAAGTAGTACTCTAGTGCTGAAGAAATTCCAAAACTATTGGTTGAACAAATTACAGCAACGGTACAATGGGAACGTAGCATTGGCTACTGCAAGGGACAAGATGTTGATGACTTTTTATGCTTTGGTCCCGGGAAAGTGCTGGCCAACCTTCTGAAAAAGGAGTATCCGTTGGACAAGATAAAGTAAGTCTATAACTCAATGTTTGAGGGACCCTTTGCTTACTTATCACTCTTTAAGCTCAATCACAAGTGCTGACGATATTATAGCTCTTTCAAAGCAGTTTTACTCTAAGGAAAAGCCATCATCAACTTGATTAAAAGCAATAGTACATGAATTAATATATAAATGATGTATTCTACAAAGAGAGAGACTACAAACAAAAATAAATTCACCCTTGTCTATAATATACAAGGTAACATAACCCTGACGACAATGAGAGTCTTGAGATGCGTCACTGCTACTTCAACACTGTCTCTTTAGCCCATTTGAAACTTAATAGTCACATTTTTCCTGCAGATCGGATCGAGTGAAACTCTGATCGATTGGTCTTTAACTGTGTCCTGTTTGAAGAAGACTATTCAATTACTTTTTAATTTACAAAATTATTCGTTTCAATTTTATTAGATTACCTTTATCAATAGCAATTAATAGGATTAATATGGCACCTGTTAAAGCAGCAAGCGCAGCCCTTAGTTTAGGTACTCCTACAGTTTCAACAAAACAGATAAGATCTGTCAAAACCGAAGCCAAAACTACGAGAGTAGTAGACGTTGCACGCTATGTTCATGACGATCCGAGAGATTTTAAAGGAAGGCTAGGATATGCGTATGTTGTTAATGAATGATGAGCTTCTTTCTGAATCTAATCCATTCGTTTATAGCTGCCTCAATACTGTTCTTAGACATCAAAAACCACCTGTGTTCTGTTCAAGGACATGCCGTCTAAGTAAGTTCTAAGGGAGTAGTTTTTCTATTCGTACTTATTTCTCGTAGGTACTGCGCAAAAGAATGGTGTTGAATATTTACAAGAATTAGCATTACAGGTAAACCAAAAGAAGGAGATTGTCATGTCCTTAATATACCTTTTTTTGCATATAGAATATTAAGGACTTGAAAAAGTTAATACAATGGAATGAAGGTAAAAACTGGCTCTTTTACATTGATGTGGTACGGGTTATTCAAAGGATCTCTATAGATAATCATATAAAGTTTATGCGCATATCCAGTGAAGTATTTCCTCTTGCAACTCATGAAAAAGTGGGGTATGTTGTATAGCCATAAACTGTCTCTGTTTGTTTAATGTTACCATAGTTACTCTATTGATTTTGCGAAGGATGCGCTTGCCGAAGTAGGCCAATTAGCTAGAAAATACAGTCATAGATTGGTATTGCCTTGCTTTTAATCATGTTGCATCAAATCTAACACTATCTAGACAACTCATCCTGGACAATACAATCAATTAGTGTCGCTTACACCCAAAGTAGTCGAAAATACGATTCGTGATTTGAACCGTAAGTTGAAAGTGCATGAAGGATATAAACGTGACTTATCTGATCCATAGATCATGCTCAAATGATGGATTATATGGGACTTGATCAAGATGGCGTTATGATCATGTAAGTGTGATGTTTATTACAAAAAAAATCCATGCTGACGGACTTAATCATTAAAAGACATATGGGCGGAGTTTACGGTAAGCACAAACACCAGACAGGCTGCATAAGAAGTTGCTAATGGTCTAACCTAGGTGACAAGGAATCTGCTATAGCGGTAGAATGCGTTATTACAACAGTTATGATTTTATTCTGATATATTGACATAGCGATTTGAGGAACAATATGTAAAGCTTCCAGAACCTGTTAAGAGAAGATTGGTAGAGTAGACTCTATATACTTATAAAGCTCGTTCAGATCTTGACATATTGTGCAATCTTTAGGTACTGGAAAATGATGAGTTTGGGTACTCCGTGTCTGATCTGCTTCCAGTATGTAAGAAGCTCAAGATACCTATTGTATTAGACTGGTAATAAACCAAATACCTAGGTTAGCATCTGTGTTTACTTATAATAATCTTTATAGGCATCATCACTAGTAAGCTCTTGATAAAGCCTAGAAATGAAAATAACGGATAACTTATATATATATATATATATATTTATAGTATAAATCCAGGAGATATAAAAGACCTGGTCAGTGTTCTTCCAGAAATTAACCAGATATGGGCAGAAAGAGGAATAAAGCCAAAGGTACACGTCACCCTTTCTATATAAATAACTGTATTAATCGTTTATACACACAGCAACATTATTCGGAGTCACGAAGAGGAGCAAAGAGCATAACAGAGATGCGAGCACATAGCGATAGGCAAATATGACATTGTATAAAAAAGTAAAATCATCATATACTAACTTGCTTATAAAATAGAGTCAAGGTATTTCTAATTGTTAAAGTAGAAGCAAGAACTCATTATGTCTATTCTAGACTTTACCACCAACAACAGATGATGTTGATCTCATGATTGAAGCAAAGGATAAAGGTAATTGTAGTAATTCAAACAAATCATTGTCTGTGCACTTATAAAAAATTCGGGAACCAACAGAGCAAGCTGTGCTTGAGCTATATAAGCTCTTTGATCTACAGCCAGTTAATGATGAATCTTACATTCCAATCAAAGGAACAGAATCAACACAGACAAAGGGCAGAAAAAGTAATAAAAAGGGCGCAAAGAAGATTGAAGAAGAAACGACGAACGCCGTTGAGGCAATAGTGGAGGAAACAGTAGAACGGCCTGTTACGGAAGAACTATCGTCAACACGTAAAAGTAAACGCAAGGCCATAGCTGCCATGAGTACTGTCTTGAACGGCATAGATGATGAGGCTATGGTTATCAAAGCAACCAAGAAAAGGAGTAAATCAGTGGCCACATCAGTAGCTAATGGTAATCTAATCACAGAAGAAGCGGTTAAAGCCATGGAAGCTGATAATGAGACTAAAGTCAAGAAAGAAAAAAAAGAAAAGAAAAAGAAGCATAATAAAAAATAATGGCTACTTTACACAATAAACGTTATGAATAGAACTGCTGTAGCTTGATTGTTCAACAGTTGGCCCCCAATTACCTTTGTATAATTGAATATTTGCTGTATAAAAAGTATGGAGTGTTATAATTAATTTATTCGTTTATAGTTGCTATGTTCATTAAGTGAAGGAGGAATAATAGATAAAGATGAGTTAAAATGAGACATGGCCTTTTAAAAAAGTTAACATCGATATTCTTCAAATCCTAAAGTTGATAACTTACTACATATGGCGTATCTGTTTGGGCTCTTAGGGCCTCCATTGCTGCTTCGCGGCATACGTTTTGGAGATCGGCGCCTGTGTAATACTCAGTCTGTATATAGAGAAAGTGTTAGTAAAAGAGTTGATAGAAAGATTCTTGGATATTACTCGTTTAGCAATATTAATCAAATCAACATCTGAATTAAGTGGCATATTTCTCGTATGAATCTTTAAAATTTCTAGTCTAGCTTCTTCATCTGGAGGCGGTACGTAAATGATTTGGTCAAAGCGACCAGGTCGCATCAATGCCGCATCTAGCATATCTGGTCTATTGGTAGCACCCTACATCAAAGTGAATAAATAAATGTAATCCTAATCACGTATATTATTTACAATAACCAGGACAGAATCTGCACTCTCGACGCCATCCATTTCATTTAATAGTGTGGACAGCACTCGCTCTTGAACACTGTCTCCACCAGAACCACCGCTCCCCATATTCCTTTTACCAACAATAGCTTCTGTTTCATCAAGAAATATAATTGCTGGAGCAGATGAACGTGCCTTTTGGAATGTTGTTCGAACTACATCCATTTTAGCATTGTCAATCAGGTCAAAGCTTTGTACAACTTACCAACTTTTTCAGAATCACCTACAAAGGCTGAATACAATTGTGCTCCATTGATTGAAAGAAAAGCAATATTGGTGGAAGCAGCGAGAATCTTTCTTGATCTTTAGTATTTTTTTTTCTACTGTGCCAGTCTTTTTCAATTTACCTTGACTAAACTAGTTTTGCTACAACCCGGAGGCCCATAAAGTAAAATCCCCCTAGGAGCTTTCAACCCTAATTTTGCAAATGATTCTTTATATAGCAGTGGCCATTCAACGGCTTGCTTTAATCTCTAAGTCATTGATGAGTCATTGTGCTAATAAATAAAGTTACTTACCTTTTTAACTTCTTTCAAACCTCCAACATCGCTCCAGTTCATCTTTTCTACTTGTACTTGAAATCCTCTTTGCATTGAGGGACCAACAGCCGTAAATGCTGCTACAAAATCAGACATTGTAACGAGAACCTCTCTATGTTGATTATATATATCAGTAAAGAGAGTTGATGTCAATAGATACCTTACTCTTGCAAGTTTTTGCTGGCCCTTTGAACAGCAAGTAGAGCTGCTTCTCTGCATACGGCATTAATATCCGCAGCAACATACCCATTCGTCATATTCGCCAATATTTCTATAAAGCGATAAGCTTTTATGCTTTCTCTTTTGTTTTCAAATCATAGTACTTTACGTATATCAACACTCTTATCTAATGGTATATTCCCAACTTGCGACTCGAATAAAGAATACCTATCGTCTACTGAAGGTGGCTCCATTGAAATTTCACGATCAAATCTAAAGTCTGTTAGTAACAGCATATTCCTACATCATGTAGATACTACCTTCCCGGCCGGCGAAGTGCAGGGTCAATGGAATTTGGTCGATTGGTTGCACCTACAATGACCAGTCTACCTCTTGACTTTACACCATCCATGAGGGTCAATAACTGAGCGACCATTCTGTTTTCATGCGACTGTGAATCATCACGCTTTGGTGTCAATGCGTCCTTTAAGAATCATTAGTACAAGAAAGAAAGCTTCCTTATCATTGATGCTTACTATTTCATCTATGAATAAAATAACAGGCAAGCTCTTTTTCATTGCATAATCTTGAGCCTCAATAAACTTGGCACGTAGCTTTTCTTCACTTTCTCCAATATATGGTCCGTACATTTCAGGGCCCTGTATGATAAACATCTTTGCATTACAGCGCTTTGCCATAGAAGACACAAGGAATGTTTTGCCAACACCAGGTGGCCCATAAAGTAAAACACCCTTTGGACATTCGATATTTAATTTTTCAAACCAATCCTTATAAAGTAGAGGGTAGCAAACAACTTCAAAAAGAGCATCGTATGCTTTCTGTAGGCTGCTACTGTTTGAAAATTGCTTTGTATCCGCTGTTATTGACATTTGTTGAAACGAATGCTCAAGCTCTGTGACAGGTTCATTCTCTTTGTCTGTCAGAGAGATACACGTAGCATTTGATATCATGACATATGTATCCTTTGGATATGTGTATTCTACATTGATGATAATCGGTGATGATGATGGTTTTGATACTCTGCAGCCTGATCTAACAACAAGTCCATTCAACATGCGCTTTAAATACTTTCTTTGTGTATCAGCGAAAATTTTATTACTAAAGGATATTGTTTCCTTACCGCAAGCCTTTGACGCTCAGTAGCTTTATTAAAAATGAATCCAAATTGGGCCAACTGCTCTTCATCATTCAGCTTGTTTATTGTTATCCTTAATGATGCCTTTACTGCAATAGAGGGTTTATTGATGGGTATAATCGTAGTTGCTAAAAAGAAAGAAGGGAGGCTATTTAACTCAACACTCAATATCATATTGCCTGTAATACCTTGTTCTATATCTGCATCTTTTGTAATGAATGGGTCTACAATAATATGATTATCTGGTATTTTCGCTGGCCAAAGTCTACAATAGTGTGTCTATTTGTGTTTGGTTAAAAGGTGTGATCTAGAATAGATCTATTGCATTTCAACCTTTCCTCTTTCAGTATGAATCTCTATCCAGTTACCGGGCGATTGACCAATTCTGATGAGATCTGCAAAGGAGATCTTTGCAGTGGCTGGCTTGACATGTTCTTTGGTCAGAATGATCATTAAAACAAGTGTAAAAAAAAAAAAAAGAAAGAAAGCCTGTCTGATTTTCAAATACTATTTATTTACACACACAAACATTTTATTCTTCTTGTTGCAAGTTCTGAAGAAAGCTCAATGTCTCTTTGGTTTTCCTATTCGATTGCTTAATATTTAATAAACTCA
>JAMYHX010000625.1:0-20634 GCA_025529335.1 Rhizopus sp. PT2906
TTTCTACTATGCAGTGGACAGCACCTGCTATTGAGGGAATACCACCAAAGCCTAGAAAATATCATAAATGTAAACTTACTTTTATCCTTACAGACTCTTTCTTCTAAATATATATGTGTAGCTACTATGATTGGTAATTACTTGCTGGTCATGTTTGGTATCGGTGATGGAGATACAGGATTTGATGATGTTAGCCTACTGAGCACTACTAGTTGGACATGGGTTAGTCAATACACTCCTAATCCCGCTTGGCTCTCAGGTAATGATAGCAACTCATTAAACTCGTCAAATAGCGGTAAGACAGAAAACACACTTTTTAAAACCGTGCTCATTGTTCAGTTTTACAAAACAGGACTCGATCCATTCTATGATCCAAACTATGGGAATAGTAATGATGAAACAGCACGTAAAGTGGATCCAGACAGTCGTATCAAAGCAGGAATTACTGCAGGCGCAGTAAGTGGGAGTGTTGTCATTGTAAGATTAGGCGATGCTATTTAAAAGATAGACTATTGACATCCAACATAGATCGGTGGTGGTTTATTCCTCATTGTGAGCATTGTTCTATTAAAGAAAAAGAAGAAAAGAGAATTGATGGATAAATCAAGCATCAGTAGCTCTAATGATCCTGGAACCATGCATCAAGAAAATAACTCTACGCTTTCAAATCATGTTCACGAGTCTCATGAATTTCAAAAACCAGATAATCGGTCGTCTGCAGGCTATGCCATTCAAATAAATGAAGGAGAGCTTTATAAGCCTGACGTTTCATAATGACTGTATAAAGTCATCTTCCCTTACTATATTATTATTATTAAAAAAATACTCGATTATGAACGCGAGTCTAATCATAATGATGCTATCTTTAAAACAAGCTTTTTATTTTAATAAACCATGAACAAAGAAACGCGATAGAGTATAATGTTTTGTTGATCAATTAATACAAAAGTATTATATCGATTAAACAAGTTTGACGATCCTTAACAGTGTGGATCAACCATTCACCAACATGATTTTCAAAAGGGGGAGAAAGAGGAAAAAGAGGAAAGAGGGGGGGGGGTATCATCAACTAAATTAGTCTTGTAACCAAGTAGGTTTATAAGCAGGGTCATAGGGTACTTGATCACGATCAAACATTTCAATAAACTAAACAAGGGTGAGCAAATATGAAATGAGTCAGTATCCATTACCTCTTGATCTGCCAGCACTTTTGTTCCTGCAAACTTGCGGTATTCATCAAAGATAGAAGTCATTGACCAATTTTGAATCTTTCTTAGGCAGCCAACTAAACATCCAATTCGGTGCTTAACATTTACTTTGGGATCAGTCTGATGTTTATCATAAACCGAGTGTGTATCGCTTACCTTTCCTTTTAAGCAATGGATTAGCACAGGATGACACCTTTTATCTAATAGTTTAACTAGTGCATGTGTAATATCTTCAGGATTCACTTCAACAAATGGCTCTTTATTTCCTTCTGTTCTATAATGAAAGACTTGAATGCCTTCTTGTTCTACAAAATGTTGCATCTCTGGTGGATAATCTTCCATTGCAAAATATCTAGATTATTTGTTATTCTCTTTCATTCTTTCTCTTTATAATTCTACATACAGTATTGTCTTTAATCCTAATTTACGTAAAAACGCAAAGTTTTGTTGATTAGGATGTCCAGAACGATAAACACCTGATGCAATCATGGCAAAATTGAGAGGAGGAACAAGTGGTGTGTTGGGCCTTGTATAACAAATGGAGCAACTATCATAGTGATTGGTGGATTGATTAGAGTGCCTTGTTACAAGTGTTGAAGATGAACGGTCATTCATTATTGATTATAAAAAAATATATATAGTGTGGAAGGAGGGGGGAACATAAAGACAAGCGCAGTGTGAAAATAGCATTTCACTTTGAACTGAACAAAAAGGTAGACTTTGACAGCTACCAAATAGTACGTTTTTAAGGGGCACATTTAGAGATATACTATTGAATGGGTTATTCAAGAGTAAACGTCTTTGCTTTCATTGAAGTCGCATCTTTTATTCAGAAAGTAATATGTTTTTATTCATGATGTTTTTGTTGCAGCTTTGTTATTATTTAACAGAATAGCTTTAAGAGACTTATGGCATTACATGACATTATTAAGTCAGTCAAGACATTGTAAAGAGCAATGAAAGAAAAAAAGTCTACGGATCTTTAAATCCAATAAAAAGGGGGGCGTTGTTCCGTAGATGCAATGATGTAATGACAATCTCTTGATAATTTATAAAAGGAAAAGAATGATTCTATCGTAGACTCTTTTCTCTATTTTCTTTCTTTTTTTTTCATTCTAAAAACAATATCATGTCAATTGGTTCTCTAAAACGAAGCAACATAGTAAATACTGAAAAGTCTACATCAACGGATCCAGAACAACAAGATAGAGGACAAGACTGAGGGCCAAAAAACAGCTCAAATCATGCTGATCAAAGTCCTAAGCGACCTGTTACCTTGCATGAAACTGGACAATTAAATACATCAGTTCGATTCATGGATACCCAAGCAGAAGGAAGACCGAGCATTTATTTGTTTATCTTTGTTAATCCTCTCTCGGGAGACTGCAAAGGCGAGGATTTAGTAAAGCTACCCATTCAGCATTTCCGTTTACGTCGATTTCCTCAGGTACAAGTGGAAATACACAATATACTTGATGATAAAGACCGCACCTTGGGATTGGTCAATATCAAGATTCCTGGTGGTCTTCAATCAATCACTGATCCTACTCAAATCATGCAGATAATGTCAAACATTCTTTCTGGAAAGCCTCTTGTCAGCAGTGCTGCACCTTCTTCGATTGCTTCTACTACTATCAGCCCAGCTGCTAGCCCAGCTGCTTCTAGTGGTCCTTCTAATGGTTCTTCCAGTGAAGCAACTACAACAGGACAACCTGGTACACCTACTGCTTCGCCTACACATGATGCTACTAGCTCAGCAGAGCCTGAAAAGCCGACAACTCATGAGCCTGCCGCTACTACTACTACAACTACTGAAGCTCAAAAGGCAACCGAGACACCTAAAGAAACAGCCAAGGCCACTGAGACCTCATCTGGTTCCCATTTCCCTTGGCCATTTTAAATAAAATAATAGCACCTCAACATGGTAACCTCATCTGTTTCATATTATTTAGTTCATTCCTTCTTTCCTCTTTTATTATATATAATAAAGTCATATAATATTTAATTGCTTTTCTTATAGCAAGCTGTAACAGTGTTTACTAAACGTTTGAGATAATGTCTAAAGTTATTTTCATCGGCAGCAAAAACTTGCAAGTTATTGACATTCAGGTTGCCAAGGTTTGCCTGACCATTCACTGTAGACCGAGTTGAATGGCATGAGACCATCGCGTTAGCTTTCTTGCTTATTGGTCAACGTACGACGTTTCCAATGATGCTGACATATCAAATGAAGCTAATCTATATGCCAAGCTTCACTGCAGTATGAAATAGCTACTTTCTGCTGATCTCCCTTCCTCTTCTCAGCGGAAGCGAGTCATTGTGTTCGGAAACGACTCTTTTAGTACAAATATGAAGGGAAAATGAGCTGCATCTACAAAGTATATTACCAAAGAAATCAAACAAAAGTGCAAGCAATCTAAAGGGAAACTGAATTTATTTGTGTTGACGAGTATTAAATGAAACTAAAGAAATGAACAATATCTCTGTTGCTGGATCGAAGCAAAGAGTGCATACTGTCCTCAAGTGTTAATCTTGCGGTACGGTATGGAATTGCAATATGAATAGTGTATGAAAGCTCTTTTCACTTCAAAAGACTCTAAAAAGAATAATAGTGCCCTGGATTTAATGTGCTGTCAACAACGCCTTCGTAAGTATTAAACGGATAATACGATTATTTATTCTACTGCTGTTATTAATAAATGGTATAGTGCCTCCGGTGCCAAATGACGCTTTTTTTTGTTTAAATAACGGTTTTTATTTGTTTAATATGTGTCCTGTTGAGCGTTATAAGATCCACCGGACAATAAAAGAAAAAGGCAACTAAAAAACCCTTTTAGTGCAAGGATAAAGAATGTGTCAGCAATATACAGTTTAGTAATCCATCTCGCTATTGGCGTTTTGCAAACCAACAAATGGAACGTGTACCTAGTGAAGAGGACTCTTGAGGAAAGCAACTATGTTGAAGCTTCCCAATTTCTGATAGCATGGAGCAGATGACTGACCAGTAAAAACGCAAAGATTCAGCATTCCTTGTAGAAATCTGAGGGCCCGTAGGGAGTTTGTTGAATAAGAATGACAAAGGGCTTTGAATCGAAGGCGGAAGGCACAACCTGTAGTGCATGTAGAGCCATTTAATAACATGCGATCTAGTGAGCATACTTGATTGCTGTATTGGACATGGCCGCGGTCGACCTCCAGGTAGCCAACCAAGACGCCAACGAATGCAGCGGCTACGCTCTTGAGTTATCATGAGTATCCGTAAGATGGGATCAATAGATAGCTTGGGATGACAAAATGTGAGCAGCTTTGAGTCTTGGTCTTGCATCCACTGTTGACATTACTGCTTATATGCTGTTGTTGTAGAGCGGAAGGTTCGAAGCATCAAATCATCGTGTGGCATAAGTACTCGTATCAAAGGATCGCTTCGAAAAGAGCATTTCATTGACTTCCTCTAGAATGTTGTACGCTAGGCAGTAAGTTGCCAAGTAATATCATTTTTATGTGACCTGACCAATTTATTTCCAAAAAAAAGTGTGCAAACAAATTTCTTTTTTAGGACCAAACTAGTTGCAAAAGGCAATGAGCTTTTTTTCCCTAATTGTGGAAAAAAAGCCCAATTAATGGTAGAATGACTATATATTCATCCAGTAAAGCCTATTTTTGTCGAATTCTGCCACATTAGTCCGACACACTTACTATTACCATCACCAATACCACTACTGCTAACAATAAAAATAATAATGTTACCATTGAGAAAGACAGAATGAAAAGTAGTACATATTTAATAATCGATTGATAAAAATAAAAATATAAAAGCTTATTGATAGTCATTTGACTTATTATTAATGGCGTCAAGGTACTTTTCGTAATCAACTTCTGTCTTCCAATTGATTTTGTCATCATGTAATTCTTTGTTGCACTCCTCCCAATAGCATTTGGTGACCTGCAATAAGTCATTGATGGTCTTCATGTTTATAAAATAAGGCATTCCATCTAAAGAACGAGGGAGCACGACCTCTCCAACTTGCTTCATCAAATACACTCTTTCGTTTTTCAAACTGGTGACAAAAAATTTGACCTTAAAGCCTATTAGTAGAACGAAATATTAGATTAGGAAGGAAAGGATAAATATTTTGTTTTTACCTTCGATGTTGAACGAAAAAACATTCTGTCTATTACTAATATTGATGGTACGCTGGGTAAACATGGCAAGCTTGGCTATATCCATGCATGTTGCTTTTGCCCTTGCGCTTCCAAGCTTGCACTCTCCAAAAGCAAGCGTCAAGTCTATACCATTTTCCGTTCTACATATTATTGCATCTGGTCTTCGTTGTTTGAAATTTTCTGCGGCTTTGTTCGTCCACCTTAGGATTACATTCTGCTGATTGTCAGATAGCAATGAAGCTAGTAGGGGATGGTGATAAGTGCTCCAAAGTTCTGATTCCCCAAGCTTTGACTCATCTACTTCTTTTTTTGGGAGGAAATTCAGCATAGAGACAACACCTTTGATAATTTTTTTTTCATAAGTGGAGATATTCTCCTTGATTGATAGTTGTAAGAGTTGGATCATTCCAATTTCCAATGATATTAAGTTACGTTGAATATCATAAATAGTTTTTGACAGGTGCGAATATACGGTATTCACCATGGTGAAATTGGTATCAAGATAAATGTGTTTATTACATATTTGATCAATCAAACAACCACCAAAATACTTGAGTTGTAGATTACTATACTGACCATGTATTAAGAAGATCAGATTGAAACAGGCAAGGACTTCCATAATATGTTTTTCAATCAAGAATGAGGCTTTTTTCTTTATCATCTTAATCGCATAGTGTCTATAATCAAAGAACATTTTTGAAACATCTTGGCTATTGACGATCCATCTATTCTGCGGCATTCCAGTATCTGCACTGCCAGACTCAACTTAAATCGCCCTGTCAAAGAGCAGCCCTGTCGGAACAAATATTACTGTAATATGAGTAACCAAGTAAGTGAGAAGGCTTTGAAAAAAAAAGAAGGCATAATGAGACAAAGAGAAATATTGGGTTATTGTTTATTTAAAAATATGAGATAATAATATACTTATCTTTGACGTTCAGGAAGTGCTTGAGGAATATCGGCAGCTTCTTTCATCATATAATATGATGTTTTGGAAGCATGGTTAATAACTTCCAATTTATCGCGTTGTAAGCCATACATCACCCTCTAATATCACTTATGTATAAATTCTCAAACCTATCAATTGAATCTGCCAATCCTTGAAAGATATCATTATCAGAGGTAGAGTTATTAGTAGTATCTGCGAAATTGATACCAGTTACAGCAAGCTCTTCATGGTTAAGACCAGTAGTATCAGCCTCAACAACAATGTCAGAACGAAGAGTATATGGAACATCAGTCACTCTGTTAACTAGGAAGATATGCTTACAAAACTTCGAATCCTCAGGGCAGTTATAACGGAAGAGGTGACCATTTTTCATTTCTACTTCGTACCAAATGTAATCGTCAGTGAATGACTTGCAATCATACATATCATCATCATCTTCAGAACGCTGAACCATACTTGTAGCAGTGTCTTCGTCAAAAGCATACGCCAATCTTTTCTTCTTCATATCACTTGGGCTTAATTTGACAGTTTGAAAGCCATACAAACATTTCAAAGTCTCCTGGCGGTAGTCGATCATCAAGATATCGTACCAGAAAGCTTTTGTTGTCAAAGCGACATCACCCATTTCTCTCCTCCTGTAGACAGAAGCTGTCTTACAGATGATGCCCTAAAAAAAGAATTTAACAGCCTTTTCAACCCAAGTCATCTGCAAATGATCCATGCAAGCTATTTTGGAATTCAAGGTGTTACCGAAGAAACACTCAAAAAGCATCCTTTCCAAACAGCATTAAGACAAGCTCTTAACGAAGACGGAAGAAGAAACGAGTCAACTGATCCAGTTGTCATGAGGTTGACACTCAACAGATACATTTCTAATTTCAAGAATATGTGGTCTCAGAAAATGCGCTCTAGAAAGACGTTGAATCGTGTACTCATTGTTCTCCTCAGAATCCATTTGGCTCCTAAGCGTGAGAGAAGAAAAATAGAGGAATTAACCAAGAAGAAATCTGAAAAAGCAAAAAATACTGACAAAGCGCCTACAAAGATCAAGCTTGCCAACAAGTCTTACAAGAAAAAGATTATTCAAAAACGAGAAGAAAAAGCGTGAAACGTATATTCGTAAGTCAAGAAACGATAAAATTAACGAACTTAAATGGAAATACAAAGCAACAGGATGCCAAATGCGTATTTCCAAATATGAAGAAACTTTAATAAAAGAGGCAAGTCCATTATTTGATTGTTTGAATGCTATTTTTACTTATTTAGTTGCTATTTACTAGAGAGCTGAAATAAGTCGCGCCAATTTAAGCCCAGCTACAACTGATAGCGATGACGAAGTTATCATGGACATTGCAGCAGATACGAACCCTGCAGCGGCTCAAATAGTGCTAACTCTTGACGACGATGATGTTCAAGAATCGGCAGACATCACGAGAAGAAGGATGAACAAACTGAGAACTATTACACGTCAGATCATTTTTAAACAATTTGGTCATATCATCACCGAAAGACATTTGAAAAACGCGCTACCCGATATCCAGCCAAACGAACTACGGGCTTGTGTTATGATTGCGAATTTCTTAATGCCATATCTACCAACAACGATCGATTCACACTCTGTCGCGCAACAGCTACCTTTTTTTCTAATGGCTAACGATCTTTTTCAATACACTGGATACACCAAATTTATAGAAAAGCTAGTACCTATGACAAGCCCAACAAGGCTTTTAGCTTTACAAGTTAATGCGCCACAGATATATTCCCTTTTTAGTTCGTCAATGGACATTCATGATTTTAATGGCGATGTTATCACGTCTCGAAAAATTGCAACAGAAAGTAAAGATGCTATATTCAGCTCCTTCTTTGACATTGACAAGATCAACTCTCTTTGTGATAGCTATAGCTTAAAGTTCGCCCATAATATACATGCACTGCCTGGGGTGAAAACAGTTCGAATTAATGGGTACCTACGGAATCAGACTCCTTCCAGAACAGCTACTCCTCTTTCTCATATAAGAAGTATAAAAAGAAATTATGAAGCATTTGAACGTGAGGTGCCAGATAGAAGAATGATTCAGCAAGCAGAAGTTGATGCACTGCAAAGGCAATTAAAGAAAATTAATTCTGAACGACGAGAGTTTATGCTTAGAAACAACATCCGCGACTTAAAGAAACAATGGATAAGAAGTACAGATAGAAGACTAATAGCCGCTGATATAGAACAAAATAATAGGCTCTATCAAAAAATTCAACAGACGAAAGCTTCTAGAGATGCTATAAACAAAAGGCTTATAGACACGAAACAGCAATTGTAAGATGCCAGAAGAAAATTATATAATAGTATTAGTCAAACCACTTCCTATGGCAGCAATAATAACCAGCTACCTCGTGTTGAAAATTTCAAGCTTGATGACACTCAGTCTGATCTAACAAATTTCGCTTTTTCTGGGACGGATAATGATTTAGTGACAATGACAGAAACAGCAAAATTATCACTAGATCAATTCAAGTTTCATCTCAAGTTATATAACAGGTATTCAGCTTTGACAGAAGGTAATTTGAACAGCTTATATTTGTGTATATTAAATCTAATCTATTTGCAGATACTACCAGGTTTCAAGCTTCCGCAGAAGAGGAAACGTTCTTCAAATTTGCAAAACCTTTCAAAGTACACACGTCCGACATTGCGTATGGTAGTGATGCAATTAAGTTACGAGCAAAGCTTCAACGTGCCAAGAAAACAAAAGCTAAAGTTATTTCAGAAATTGAAGCGAAACTTGGTGAATGCAGCTTTCAAGAAATACGCAGTGTTGATGAATTAAACAATTGGTATAATAGAAGAGTCACGCACCAAGACGTACTTCGAGATTTCTACTACTCCCGACAAAGAGTACGCCAATTACGAACATATGAACTACAAAAGCGAAAGTATATCGATAGACTATGTTCTCAAGAGCGATCTTATGTGACCTCAAGCAGTAAGAAACCATCAATAATGTTTATTGGAGATAGCGGACTCTGTTTTGGATCGTCCATAAAAGGCTACCAAAGATATGGAGGATATTGGAAGTCTATCAAGCATAGCTTATGCACTTCGGTTTGCATAACAAGCGAATACAATACGTCACAAACTTGAATTTTTTGTTTTAAGAAGCTATTACATCCAAAACACAGTACAGCAGACAAGTATGGCCGCATCAATTTAAAAAATATGAATGGTGCTTTTGTTTGCGTGAATCCGTCCTATCCGTCAGTAAAAGCAGGTCAAAGCACTCATGCTAGAGATACACTGAGTGCTGTTGCTATTGGCTTGTCTGGGATGGCGACTTTACTGCTTGGAACAACATTCCCTCAATTCAACAGAAATATCAGTCCATCGCAGACTGATCAATTCAACCGACTTGCTGCAGCTTTCTGTACAGGAAACGCTGTTAAGCCTATTACCGCTGGTAATAATACCTTGTATGTTGGCGCACACTATTTGCATCATGTGTGATGGAGAGTTTTATGTCCTAAACAATCCCAAGTCATTAAAAATCAAACGATATGCTCAGGTTTGGACATTGGGAAGGCATGATGAAAAGCGTAAAGGCAGATTAGTAGTAGACGAACAGTTGGCTTCTGCCGATCAGTAATAAAATTTATTATTTACATTGGTTACTGCTGTTGATGCTCTTTTTGCTTTTTTGCTTCAACTGCAGTTCGTATAAATGAATGCACCTGTCCTACTGCTTGATGGCATAAATCATAACATTCAATATACTTGTCAAACTATTAGTATAGACATTAAGACATACATGTATCATCATTACCTCTTCTTCACTAAACACTCCGCTGGAATCCGATAATAGCACAGTAGTTGTTCTGGGGGTATTGTCAAAAGCAAACGTGTGAACAGATTTGGCATTCTAATATAAAGATAAAGAATCAGTCACTCTATATTCTCTGCCTAGTATATCATTAGAGAGGCTATCCTTACGTCCAATTCAGCAGCTGTTGGATCCAATATGATGTTGTTTGTCTTATCAATCATACAAGTAACTGACGCTGCCATGTACTTTAGTGGGATTCCTGCGTCTAATAAGGCAAGGGCTATAGCATTAACAGCAGCAGCTATGACTGATCCGTCATCTTTTATGATTTGAACAACGATCTGAACAAGGGTGCGAGGCATCATACCACCCAAGATGATGGGTTCAAAGGTAGTGCGTAGTGTATTCTCAATTAGTTTTTCTTTTGTAGATGCAATCCCGCTAGAAGGTCGAACAACAACCTCAACCGTCGCTTCGTCTAGTTTTTCATCGCGTAAAGGTACTTCCATTGGGCCAGACACGGAGCAAATGACGGATGTTGCTCCTTTTTGATTTAGAAAAAGTTAAAATCTATAATCATGTCTTTTTCTCTCTTGTTTGTACCAAGATCAAATCTCGCAGATCCATCAGCTCTATGAAGAACATTTTGAGTTGCTGAAAAAGTTCTTAATTGCGTATTTTCTGTTCGTCGATCTGGGCGAGTCATTGTTAATGGGAGGTCTGCAAACTAAAAACAGTGTACAGTTACTGCTTAAATTTTTTTTAAGTGAATTGGGGTGCACTTAGTCTTCAATGGATTGCTAAAATTGCTACCCAATCAAACCCACGAGCATACACATTCCAGTCTAACTTGCCCTGGAAACTCACCCACACTGTAACAAATGAACTCCCCCCTATCCCTTCCCCCTTTCCGGATAGACTCAGGGATCAAAATGAGCAAGTTTAATATCTACTTGTGTATGCGTTACTGACTTCATTGTTCTGACAATTTTTCTTTTCTTTTTCTTTTTCTATTGATCATGTCTCACCATAAGAAAGTTGTCAGTCATAATAACAACAAACATCACAAAGGACAAAAGAAGAAGAAGAAGACGTTAGGTCGTCATTCTTCTTTTAACAGATATCGTAAAATGAAAATATCAAGACACACATCATCACGCCTACATAAAAAACCTGCATACACTTCTTCATATGACCACACATCCATCTCTTTAATTTCTCCTTCAGTCACACCACAAGCATGCTGCTCATTTTCACCTACATATTCATCTGTCACTACAGCAACCATTGATGCGAGTGACATATTTCATATTCCTTCTGTTACTGCCGTTGCATCCCAATTTGACCCAGGTATTGGTCAAAGTAGTTTAACTAGAGCTGATTTCCCAGTGACAACTACACCTATTCAGATGGTTATTCTCATTGTTGGTCTTATCGGGGGTACTGCTTTTATCGCTGCTGCGATGTTTCTTGTCGTACGTAAAAGAAGAACAGCCTTTGGTGACAACAAAAAGGACTCGTCTGATGAAGGAGATGAAGAACAAAGGATGATGGCATATCTTCCAGAACTTGCTCTCACAAAACAAACAAACAATGAATATCAACAAATGTATAACAATAATGAACCAGAAAAGGACAATAACAATGAAAATAAAGCAAATAATAGCAGTAATTCAGCAGCAGAGTTATCAAGTGCAGCAAATACACTAGTCGCATCTCATGACTCGAATAAAAGGGAATTAGAAAATAGCACCTCACAGAGAAGTTCATGGCAAACATTCATAACTTGTGAAACAGCAAGGACAGAAGATATGATGATAGATTCCATAAACGGGACAGAAACTAGAAATAGAATCTCTATTTACAGAGCAAAGCTAGCCACCCCTTTAATAATTCATACGTGGTTTCCCCCTCCTTTTATTTAACCATTTTTCAACTTCTTCTTTATAAATGGGTAAATTAGGCTTGTCTAATTTTCTATAATAAAGTCTCTTGATGTGTCCTGCTACATTCTTAAAATTGATAAAGTCTACATCAAACAATAGCCACCACTCTTGTCCAACCGTACAGGGTAGTTTAATCTGCTCATCTCTACACGCTAACCAAATACATGCACAGGCAATCGTTGGTGGTTCATGGGTGGCATATATATTCGTTCTTAGACTATATATACATCTTGATGGTCAATAATTTACACTTCTCATTCCTAGCTGTCTTACCCATCATTCAAATAGTTCCATGCTCTTTTGGCCACTCTTTCATCATCTTCTAGTCCTAATATTCTCAAATAGTTCACCATGAGATTATAAGGTAGCTGTACATGTACATTGAACCCAAGTCTTCGCAGGATTTGCATCTCTGCTGCAATAACCATATTCTTCAATTCATATCCACGCTACATTCACATAACCCGCGCGTTGATGGTTTATCAAAGCATCCAATACTATATTTGTTACCTGTGAAAATGCATCTAATGGTATTTCTGTTGATTCATTTCGTGATCGACGTATAAGCATGTCATAAACTGTAATCAAGTATGTCATTCTAACAACACATTCCTCAAGTTTTGAAGAAAGAAATAATGCACCCATTCCAATTTCCTATAGATTGTCCTTTCTAGTATCATATTATATATATACACGCGTATATATTTGACTTACAACAATACCAAAGTCTTTTAAACTGGCCATATAAAAGAATCGTTGAAAGAGTACTTGAGCAGTGGCCATTGCTACTTGTGGTCTACCAGGAAAAAAAGATTAGATTAATTGTTGTTTCCTTTTTCTTTCTTACAATTTCAATAAAATGCCTGCACTTTGAATAAGTTCTGCTCCATAATTTCGAAGATCTTCTTCCAGATCCTCAGAAATACCGTCTTTTCTTGACACGGTTGTCTCGAGTTGTTCAAGTGAAGCAAGCGGGTTGTGTAACGACATATCGTTTATATTAAAAAGAGAGAAATAGGCTATTTATTTCAACTTGATTTTATTGGATCCGCGTTTAACACTTTATAAAATTTAGCTGGTATTTTTCATGATTGTTTAAAGAGAGACCATGACTCTTTTCGCTAATAACCAGAAATATCATATTGGCATAGCTTAATAGTATTCCCCCAAGGGTCAAGTGCTGCCAATTCTCGCTATAATCCTCATAATCGCCCTGTTCCAGTATCAGTCTTGGGCTCAAACGCTCATCTATCGTGACGGTATTTCAAGTATCCCATTTGAAACAGCTGAGGTATTGCAGCCTAAACTCACTGCCATTCTCGAGAAGTATGGCATCATTTTGGAACTTGTTCTCTGCCATACTGTGGATGGCGATTGGTTTAATGGTTGCAGATATGTTCTTAAACAGAGATAAAAATTCCTTGCTTGATTAATGGCCACTTTCTTAACCTCAGCTGGAAAAGCATGTGTAATATTTGTTGTAGTTGTAGTTATGGTATTGGGAATAGACCGAAAGTAAAAGGGATTCTTTCTGTTTCTTTTATTTGGAAGAATAAAGATGAGGATATTAAAAATGATTATATGGATCAGTCATTATTATTGTGATTAGTCAGTTTATGCTACAGAGCCTTTTGTTGTTGATATGTAGACATTGCTTATTGACCCTTTTTCAAGGTATAATACGACAGAAACAAAGAAAGGTACACTGAATGAATATGAAAGTAGTCATATTAAAGAACAGAAAGTCAAGTGCAGGAGTAACAAAATGAAGTTTTTATTAGTAAGCAATAGTTTGATTTCCAAAGAGAGAGGGCTTTGAATAAGTAGATAATTTTTTCTTTTGATAGCCAAGTTTAGAGAGCAAGTAGAGGCTTTTTTCTTTTGATAACCAAAGTAAGAGCAAATGGATTTTTCTTTTTTCTTTCCATAAGTCCAGAAGGTCACGTTATCACTAGCTTTCAAACCCAAGGTGACTAGAACCATAGACTGCATGCCAGAAAACTACAAGGTGTAAACCCTCCATGAAAAAAAAGTACTCAAGTCTCAAATCTCAAAAAGTCAATCTCAAAATCATACCACGGTAAATTCAACGAAAGAGGTGCTTCAACGTACAAAGAGTGCACTTCTAAGTACCTAGGACGAAGCGTTTTGGAAGGGGTGATGACCGTGGAGACATCGGAATATTGAACCTTTGGAGCATCGCAACCGCCGAGCTCAGCAGTATGGGAGGGTTTACGGGCCATTCATCAACTGTAAAGGCAGAGCCATAACAATAGGAGCATCTCGGAGTGACCCAGCGTAGAGAAGCAGCAACCTGTAGCAGAGCTTGACAGAGTTTGGCAGATAGTGGCAAAGTAGATTGAATATGTTGTTACTCCAGAGCAGTATTCATTAGCAGCTGGCATTGATAGACATGAGCAAAATTCTTTAAGGACTTTCTGACTTTGATAAGCATGGGGCAGGCATTCACTAGCATTTTCAGGCACTTATGATCATTTGTAGGCATTGATAAGCATTTGAATATTTGTTTGATTGTTTGATTGTTTGATTGTTTGAGCGTATTGATAAGCATTAACAAGTATTCTTTTGAGCATTAGCGAGTAGCAGAGGTTTCTTTAAGGAGAGGTCATTATGATAGAGTAAGATGAATCAGGAACCATGAAATAAGATCAGAAAAAGCGTATTTTCTAAGCGATGGCATTAGTTATATGTACTTTGAGATCACCCAGACGCTATTATACCTTTCAACATAAGGAATAATAAAATAATAAAAGTATAGGAGAATTTTTAAAAGAGATAAAGAATGAAGAAAAATAAAGAAAAAAAAAGGGGAAAAGAATGATGGTCTCTTTTATAGTTTTTTGTTTACGTGAATCATGTTGTTTAGGCTGAAAATAAATGACTCATTCCTCCTTTCTCCAATAATGTATGAATAAATGAATAGCTCATTTTCTATCTTATCCATATTAGAACATATCCGAGCATCCGAACGCCTCCTCTCCTTTTTTTGCATATTTTTTTCTCACCTCCTTTTTTTTTCTGATGCCGCTTGTTTACATAAAGTTGACTTCGCACAAACACATACACACACATGTAATTTTTTTTTCATTATGAGTGCTACACTTTTCTCATTTCCAATACGCATTTTTCTATTTTTCTGATCGTTTTCTTTAAGAATGAATAAAAATGTAAGATGAGAATTAAATGTACAAGGACAAAGGTTGAGAAGGGGAAGGCAGAAGATAGTAAACAAAAAAATAAGGCTTTTCTCAATTAGCACTAGGCTGCCGATTCTGTGAAACACATGAAATTGATTCCATTACAGCTGTTATTTGTGTAATCAAAAGTCAAAACATCATTGATCTATTTGGTTAGCCACTATGACTTGTCTCATAAAAGTAGTAATGCATTTTTTTTTTGTTAAGAACCAAAATCAAATCATCCTAATCTTCATGTATCAAAATCTGTTTATCAAGTATGAAACATAGATGATTGAGTTGCTGGCTTAGAAAAGCATAAGAGTGTATAATGTTTTTATTTTTATTTTTAATGCACATGAAAAAAGGGGGTAAAAGGTAAAATGTTTATCCTCTATTTCCTGTTGTTATATCCTTTTACTTTTCCCTTCTGCTTGTAAAATGTAGACTATCATTAGCGACGGTTGTGATTATGATAGATTTAATGACTATGCGTTCATTTATATAGTAAAGCAACGGCACTTCTAAGTCTGCATAAAGCATTTCAAATGGCGCTCGAAACAGGATGGGCTGCTAAGGTACGCGACATACTTCAGATAGTCTCCTTATTGTCATGGATACTCATGTATCATGAATGAGAGGTAATATCAAATATGTGATTTATTGCGAGATGAGAAAGGGTGTTATTAATGAAAAAGAGTATGAGTACATAAATGCATGAAATTGATAAAAATAAGCCTTATATGGAGATGAACTAGTAGAAGGGTAACGAGAAAAAGAGGCTCAATAAGCTTTAATGAAAATTTAATGCCTATCATTATGTCGATGTTAATTATTGCAAAGTAGAACCAGATAGGTCTGTTTACTTTATTTGAAAGCGCATCCGGGCTAATAAAATATAGTTGATTATAATGCAGTTAAGAAAGGCGGTTCGTTCAAGATTGCTGGAGTTATTAGGACTAACTCAATTAGTTAAATCAAATATCTTTTTCTTTCCACTAGGTTCCAAATGACCAAGGCCTAATCGCTTCTTTTTCTTTGTAGCTTGCTCTGAACTTATCCGGGGTGTTATTGACTTGGGCATTTCTTCTTCTTCTTCTTCTTCTGTATTTGCCGAATTCAAATCAAACTCCAAGACTTCATCTTCTGCTTCCTCCGCTTCTTCTGCTTCTTCTTCCTTCTCTTCGTCTTCACTAGCAATTACATTAGCAAATTTTGAAATCATCTTTTCTTCGTCTTCGTCTTCGTCTTCGTCAGAAGGAACCTGACTGCTTGTACGATAAATCTGAGCAGCACCTGAGCTTGATGGCTTTTGTTTCTTTCTAGATGCAAGTTTAGATGGTATCCTCTTTCGTTTATTCGCTTTGCGTTGGGCAGTTTCACTATTGCCACTTTGAGCATCACTCATGCTTTCATTATCTATGGAATCTGCAGCTTCTTCTGATTCAGAAACAACGCTTCCGCTGTTTTCAATTTCATCATAATCCTCCTCTCGAGGAATCTACGAAAAGACACTATTTGTTATCTACAATCAACACATGAATAACCCTTACCTGAGACGAGATCTCTGCACCTGTGATATCACGATGCTTCAACGCACCCATGAAAAAGGCTGGTGCTGGGATGCCATTTCTGGTTACTAGCATTTTAACTTGGTAAATGATGTTTTCAAGTGATCTTTTCAAAGGAGGTACATAAGCAGAAAGTGAGACATCTTTGAGAACTTTGACGTGAGAGCATATAATCTAAAATGAAATAAACAATGTGCTTATGGACAAACAGGACTATCTTACCTGTAACACACGGGTACTTGCTTGTAAATCCTTAAAAATAGCTAGAATGCTAGTCTTGTGAGCTTTAAATATCTCTGTAAAATAAGGTATCGAATGTTTTGTGAATTGATCAATAAAGAGCTTGCCTGTCTTTAACAAGACACCAATTAACAGACGATGCTCTTTTACTTTGACATAATGTGTAATTCGCTCAAAGATCTTGACAATACGACCATTTTGAACTAGAACAATCTCGGGTTCTTGATCAGTGCTCTTGAACAGTTCGAACGAATTGACTATTTGGCTGATAATAGCCTTTCAAAGGTTGCATTCTGTTAGCTTTTACTATATAATATGTATGTCATTTACCTGGTAATATTGAACAACAGTATCAGATTTAAGCAGAGGATGGTCTTCCAATGGTCCTTGATCTTCATATCTTGGTAAAACATCATTCACTAGATTATGAAGCACTTGAAGAGGATCATCATCCAATTCAATTGTCTTTTCAATCAAAAACTCTATTTCTTTCTATTAGAGATAATCAGTTGACTTTTCTTTTTCTTGCTTCTCCTTTCTATAAACAATACCTTGATATCACGCCAATCAAACCATGAGGTTGAGACTATTTGGTTAACAACACTCAAGGCACCTTGCTTTAAGCTTAAAGGATTATCAGAGAGTTCCATGATACGCAGCAATATTTTAAAAAGCAAAACAGCTGTGGTAGACTGAGGCATATTTGCTCCATAATGACATAGATATTGAAATGCTTGTCGAAGTTGCACCTCAGGAGAAGATCCATTTTGCTTGGATTCACCAGAAATTCTCTCTGCTAATGCTTGTATGATTGTCTACTCAGCAATTAGATACATTATTTATTTATTTATTTTTTTTTTTTTTTTTAGCAAACCTCTAAAATGTCCTTGTTGTCTGAACTTTGGATATAAGACCAAGATAGCATTTTAAAAATAACATTCAAGATGAGAGAAATTGCTTTAACGATCTCTTCAGCCCCCTAGTTCAATATACAAACAAGGCTTAGTAAAAATCAATATGTAAAAGTATATCTTTACTCCAATTCTTCCAGAATCAATGCCCTATAAAAAGAAAAAGTGAGACCACTATTGAATTGAACACCTTTTAAGTTTACCTGCTGTTGTATGTCCGCATACAAGTCTTCTAATGTTTGCAATATGTATGGCAAGGATGGGACTACCTATGAAGTCCATATGTATTTAGCTTTGAAATATTTGCATTGTATGTGTGTATATTATTTTACCTTTTTCATAAACTGATGCTCATCAATTCTTGCTAATAGTAAACTATTGCTTGAAGGATATTTGTTTTCGCTTGTAACCTTTTTTCTACCAAATACGGACACAGGAGCAGGAACTATCTTGATATCCAACTTGTTGTTGAGGTCTTCTAGCATATAACTTGTCTCTGCATACTATATAGTCTTTTGTTACTTTTGGTATGTTTATTAGTGCTGTTTACTTACAGTCATTCTAACTTGGTTAGTGTTATGCTTAAAGATCTCAAACACAGATAACTAGAGAAGTATTTGATTATTGTATACTTTTTTTTTTTCTGTACTAACTTACATTGAATGCTCTCATATATGATCGTAACTCTGAAATAGAACCAAAACTGATGTTGGATGGTCTAGTTTCTTTTTTGATATTTGTCCTTGAAAGGCTCTCCGTCTGCTGAGACTCATTTGCTTGTGTATTATTTATAATCTGTGATGGCCGAGAAGATTCGTTTTTTGGTGATATGGAAAGTGTGTTGTGAAACTCCAAGGGAACATAGTTGGGTGCATACCTCAGACAGTCATTAAGCCTCGATTCAAGTTCGAGCATGTGTCGAAGCCGAACAATCAATGTCTGAGAGAGATCTTCATCTTTGGCTTCAACAAATGAATTCAAAACTTCCCTAAACCTATAGAAAAAAATAACCTAATGTTAAAACACCAGAGCCGACTATAGTAAGAAATTTACCAATTGATTGTATAAAACAGTATATCACAAGCATCAAAGAGTTCCTCAGGAGAGAGTTCATCTAAATCGTCAGATTCAAATAGGAGTATACTACATCCCGAAAGCGCATTGATTCCTTCCAGACTACCATTATTCAGTTGCTTTTCACAGATTTGCATCAGATTAAACGTTGAGCACATAGGCACAACGAGACTCTTTTTGGATTTTATATCCTTTCTTGCTATCAGTTCATACAACTTTACAACAATATCAACACCATCCTAGAACAGGATAAGTCTACTAGCTTCAATAAAGGATCATACTTTACCTCTTCATCAGCATTCATTTGAAGTGATGGTAATAATCTGTTCGTTGACACTTTTTTGATGTCATCAATATATTGTAAAGTGTCTTCAACGGTAGAAAGATAATATTCCGTAAAATCCGAGGTCAGGTTGACCTTGATCCATTCTTCTAATCTCTCATCCAGTTCACCTTCGCTAAATATATGAGCCAGTTCATCATAACATAAAGATATACATGCCTGTTTTAAATATGTTTGTAAAATAGAACATACATATACACATGTAACTTACTGGGTATCCATTGCAATTTCGCATGAGACTATCTAGTATATTTATGGACTGTCGAAGAAGTGGATGTCTTGTAGCTGATAGTTTGCCTGACTGAGAGCTTGATCCTCCTTGTTGACTTTGTATATCGCTACACCTTTCACGGGAACCCAAGATACGTACTGCTGATAGACTGGCAATGATACCAATGTTTTTATATTTTTCTCTAGGATTCGATAACTGCTTTCTAATGACAATTTGAATATCTGCCCACAAATTTCCAGAACCATCAGCAGTATTGTTGCTCTAATATGACAATTATTACACTTGTGATGATGATCATCATACAACTTACTGTCAAGGCGATCAAACTGAATACGTCAAACAGTATACGGATTTGATACAGGCTTAAGTTGTCTAAATAATCCAAGATGCCCTTGATGAATACATTATAGACAGTGATACTTGAGACATCTGATTTTGCCAGGTGCAACAGAACGTTCAATGCGATGCTCATTTCCGCCTCAACGCCACTACCGATATGAGTGACAAGGGATCCGATGATTTCCTGTCGATAATATGAATCGCATACTTTAAAAGAGCTTATATAGAGCGTACTTGCGCATGGAGATATTGTGCCGTTTTGCTGACATGATCTTAATAAACTCTCAGACAAGGATAGGATCACGTTCCAATAGCTGGATAGTCCACTTGAATGGTACATGACTGTTTCTTCCAGCAAGGGTGCCGTAATCAGTCCTTGGATAATCTTTTTTTTTATGGCTGATTCAGCTTTTTTCTTCATGGAAGGCATAGAGTACAAGATAAAGAGTATGAGAACATCAATGATCTTATGAGCACGCTATATATATATCGTTGGCAATTAGTATTTATCATTTCCCTCTTGCAAGACACTTACAGCTGTTTCAAGCGCCATAATTGTTCGAAACCAAGATTCGCATACAAACTTGTGAAATTGTAAACCAAGCTTGATAGATTCCAAGATGAGAGCTTCTGGGGTATCCTTCACAT
>JAMYHX010000626.1:0-20591 GCA_025529335.1 Rhizopus sp. PT2906
AAACAGTTACACCTAAACATGTTTGAACCATTCCACTTTTTCTTCTTAAAAGAGCGAATTACACTAGAATAAATATAAAAAAAATCAGATAATTGTGTATCCGATCAATCCGCTTCTTATAACAAGATCAGATAATCATATTTTTTCTTTTTTTTTTTCCTTCTTTTTATTCTTTATTATAAATGAATACAACAGAAAAGCAAGAAACGAATTCAGAAAAAGTAGCCATTGAATCAATAGACAATGAGAAACAAAAGCAGACTTATGGAGGTGATACTGCACTTGCCAATGCTCCCTGGAAGTTTAAGATCATTGCCCTTGTCACAGCTTTGTTATTTCCTTGTAAGATCGCGATATACAATAGTTAATCTGACTAACATATCATCTCAGTGGGGTCACACTTTTCTGCTAGTGCTTTATCAGCCATGAAAAGATCCATTGTGAAGGTAACAAACATTCGTTTTTTTTATATGGATGGTCTTTAACAAGTTAAACCATAGGAATTAGCCATTTCTAATACGAAATATGGTGTTATTTCTGCCTCTGTCTCGATTATCAATACAATTTTCCCTATTGCAGGTGGTATCTTCATTGACATGTTTGGTTCTGTCTGGGGAACCTTGGCAATTAACTGTATGATCATCCTTGGCTCTCTCTTGACTGCCCTTGCTGCCAAATACAAATCCTACGCTCTCATGGTCGTTGCTCGTGTGGTCTTTGGTATCGGTAGTGGTTTGATTGTGACCATGCAAGAATCTCTACTGTCCAAATGGTTCCGTACAAAACATCTATCTATTGCTATTGGTCTTCAGCTATCCATTAGTCGTCTCTCAACCTTTTTGGGTACACTCGTTGCGAATCCAGTTGCTTCTGCCACAGGTGACTGGGTCTGGGCTTTCTGGCTTTCATTCATCCTTTGTGGTTTCTCCATCATCATGAACTTAATCTATGCCCTTGTCGTGCGTCATCTCAGGGGTCAAGTAACCTTAACAAAGGAAGAACGTGAAGCTTTGAAACAAAAGAAAACATTCAAGTGGCGCTCCATCTTCAAGTTCCCTACCATCTTCTGGCACATCATCTTGATCGAATTTATCTACGCTGCCGTATGGTCCTCTTTCCAAACCATCTCTACTGACCTGGTCATCATGCACTTTGGTAGCGACAAAGTCTTGGCTGGTTACAAGGCAAGTGCATCTCAAGTCGTGCCTATTGTCGCCACTCCTATCCTTGGCTTCGTCATGGACTATTATGGATGTCGTGTTCTCATCTTATTGCTTTCTGCCGTCTTCTTGATCCTCAGTTCAGGTTTGCTCGGCTGGAGTTATGTGGATGCTACTGTCGGCATGGTCTTTTATTCCATATCATTGGCCTTTGGTCCTATTGCCATGATTACCTCTATTGGTATGGTCTTGCCCTCTGAATATATCGGTACTGGTTTGGGAATCTACAAGAGTGCCAATAACGTAGGTACCTCGATCTTGGATGTGGTCGTAGGTGTCGTTCAAGACAAGACAGCCAATCAGAGCTACGTCAATGTCATGCTCGTCTTCATCGTCCTTGCTGCTATTGGGTTCATCTTGATTATCGCTCTTTGGGCTAATCAATTCAAGTTTTATGGTAACTTGCTCGAAGTCAGACGTACCATTCGTACGATGCGTATGCAAGAAATCAATGACAAAGAACTCGAATATACCTCCAAGGGCATGGACCCTTACACCGATACACCTACCAGATGGACAAGTTATCCTATCGTTGGTTTCTTTGTTGCCGCTCTTTTAGTCGCCTGGGTCTTATTCTTTGTTTATTCCATACATGAATCCAACGCTTAAAGAAAAGAAAAAGAAAAGTTTTTTATTCATAATAATCATATACTACTACTACTACTACTTATTACTATTGTTATTATTCTACAAGTGTGATTGAAATGCTAATAAACATATAATGCCAGAATGATTTTTTTTTTTCATGTACGATATATCGTCGTCTTATTGAAGACTAGGCAAGTTCCAAGTGGAAGCAGAGGGTAAGGAAATATCTGCTGATGGTAGATGAACTAGTCGAGGATGAGGGTGTGTGGGGATGTGCGTGTCTGTGTGGTTTATTCTACAAATTGTATAATATCTTTCAATATCAATAAAGAACTTCTTTTCGCAATGATTGATTATTTCAAGAATTCTATCGGCTTCATCCAAATCATAAGTTACACCCAAACATAACTCCTTTAGGCGCGATAGTCTCGATAATAATTGATGTATAGAGTCCGATGTGAGAAGGTCAAGTCCACTGACATTCAATGTTTCAAGTTGGAGGTCATTGTCGTTCAGTAAAAAAGCGTGATCAGTGAGTAATCGACAGCCCGATACGTCCACGTGCCTTAAAGAGGGGCAGTGAGAAAGGAAGAGCTATACATATCATACAGAAAATCGATGAATCCTCAAGACAGACCTATTCATTTATTTATTTTTACCTGCATCGCTTGATTAGTCACGCCTGTCTGGTAAGCAAGTAGTAGTGTCTCTAATGATGTACATTCAATGGCCAATCGAAAGAATCCATCGCTACTGTTCACTTGATTACATTCGCTCATATCGAAATAGACAAGCGACTTGCTTGAATCTGCAATTAATCGTAAATGATGAGATGTCAACTGACTGATATCACGCATACGGAGGTGTGTCAGTTGTGGTGCTTTCCTAAAATACCTTGTCAGGGCAGTACTCGACAATGACGTACAGTGCTCGAGACCAAGATCGGTGAGGTGAAGACATTGTCCAATGGCGTCCAGGATGGCGTCGTTTATATCTGTCAATCGGATACATTTTAAAGTACTTGAGTGTCGGTGAATGATGTCGACCATCATTTGAGCATCCATCTTTCCGCAGCCGTAAAGAACAAGTGATTCTAGTTGATTTGGCAACATGTGTAAAAGAGGTTTTATTGCATCGCTCGATAAGCAATAACATTGAGACAGATTGAGTGAGCGTAAATAACGACTAGAGGCAGCGATCATAGGATAGACGATATAGTCTTGCGTGGCTGCATTGGAAAATTCAAGCTCCCTCAAGTGAGGAAACAAAAAGGATTTGAAAAAGAGTCGCTCTAGGCTATGTTCTTCTCGTGCTGACCATTTAAATTTCCAAACAAGTTTATTATACGCCGTATTATTGTCCAATGTGTTTTTAATTTTACGTAACGTTCGAAGTGAAGTTGGGTTTAGCGTTCGCCAGAGCCTCTCAGATGCAAATCGATAAAACACTCTACAAGTGAGTGCCAGACTAAAGAGGTCCTTAGTATCTACAAAGCTACATAAAATACTGGCAATTTCAGCTATTAAAAGTGGATGATTATCGTATTGCATTGTAAAAATAAAAAAAGAAGGACAAAAAAGGGATAAATTACCAAGTTCCCACAAATTTATTTATTTTTGTTTACATATGTTGGGCCTTGGTCCCGTTTTGGCATTGAACTAGGATCTGCTTGCTAACGTTTGATTAGTACATGACCAACAATACCCAATACCGCACTTACTACCAACTGCTCATCTTTCTCTGGCCACCTTTACCAGTTGACTCAGCATATGATACTTGCCAAACATGTAGAGAACAAGCTGTAGCCACACGTCGCAGACGTTGAACTCAGCGAGACCAAGGAAAAATGAAGTTTCCACCAGATCCAGAGGCAGACACAGAGGCAGATTCTCCTGCATACATTTCGCACCTTTCTCGCCTTCGCTCATTGAATCTTGGACACATGGACAAGGAATGTCCCCATTGTCACGCCCTTCAGAAAGGAATGAAAGTTTGGACCATGAGATTATAAGAAACCTCTCAGCTATGCTTCCTCAGTGAAATCCTTTCGCACGTATTTACCGTCATGCATATAAGATATTGAGTAACCATGGGTGCTTCAGCATCAACAGTGAGGATATAATCCAATAACGATGACTCTGCCGAAAGCGACTCACCCTGCATTATCATCAGCCCTTCGGAGAGAATAAGGCTAATTGAAGGAGGCGATAGACGCACTCATGCTTTGCCAACAATGGAAGAACCTGTCGCGGTTATTCCTATTGAGTATAGCTGTAGAAGCTTCCGTGACATCGTTCTTACCTCGAGAGGCAGCAATAGAAATGATAGTCTTGGTCAAGTATGTGATTTTGTACAGCACCTTCAACTTACACATGCTGCATTTATGTGTACAAATTATGTACTGTTATTTCCTCATGAAACATATGGGTGGTATTAGAGTGTGTGTGTTTCCCTTTCCCTCGTTACTGTTGTTTTTTCGACCACTGTTCCTAATGATTGTGAGAATGGTTCATGGTCATATTGTGCCATGTTAGAATTCTTATCTATCACTTTTATAAAGATAACTACTTTGATCGTCAGTTTTTTAATAAAAGTGGATCACAGTAAGATATGCAGTGTGTTTAAAGCAAAAAGAGCTTTTCATTCCAGGATACAAGATATATTACTGAAAAAATCAAACGAAAATGCAAACAATCTAACAGGGAAACCGAATTTGTTTATGTTGACGAGTTATTTAACAAGCAAAAAGCCAATCAATTGGATAATGTCTCCATTCCTGGATCAAAGCGAAGAGCACACACTGCCCTCAAGTGTGAATCTTATGGTACGGTGTGGCATTGCGATGTGAACAGTGCATTAAATATATATGTCATGACAATGAAAACCCTCTCCCTTTCAAAAGACCTTCAAAGGACTAATTATACCGTGGATTTAATGCGCTGTCTCATAACGGCAGTACATTCCTTAACCCCTCGGTAAGTATAAAATGAATAAGACGTTATTTTTTATTCATTCGTCTTCTTATTACTGAATGATCTTGTCTCTGTATTCCTCAATATTTTCATAAGTTAAAATAACTATTATTCAGTGTTAGTTTATGTTTCCTTATTCATTTTTTATCTTACCCAAGTCTCGTTTTGTCAAAGGTTTCTTGGTCAAGGGACAAATATTCTTCTTGCCTTCCCAATTTGTTAAGCAGCGTACCCAACTGTCATAACTATAAACAGTGTGTTATTCATAGTTTCTTTGTTTCTTTGTTTCTTTCTTTCTTACCCCATGACATGACCATATTTTGAAATGGCAGGTCTGACCACTTCTTCGAGTGTAATAGGATCCAAAAAGCCAGGTAAAGGATTATCATATTGATTCTCCTCCTCTTCTTCTTCCTCTTCTTCTTCCATGCCTTCATTTTCATTCGATATATCTTGAATAGGCTCTTGATTACGCGTTCTTCTTGTCGTTCGCATGCTCATTGTGAATGTACCAGAGTCATCATTATAGTCTTCAAAGTCATCTTCATCATCATCATCATCATCGCTTCCCCAGTTTCTTGTTCTTCTCTTCTTTTTCTTTTTCTTATCTGCAACCACAGGCGTTGCTCTAGCTCGCTTTCTTGTTGTGCTTGAAGATGATGTGGGTGACGAGGATGAAGCACCACGACCTGTGCCATGCTTGTTGTGTGTTCGAAACGTTTTCTCCACGTTACCATCTGCTGTTTTCTTGTCAAACAGGTAATGTGCCTTGCCCTTTTCATCCAACACGTAATTAGGGTCCTGGATTTCGTTCGTCTCGACAAGTAGACGGTAAAAGTTGGAGCATTGGTAACCAACACGGCCAGGAATTGTCATGGAGAAAATACCCCATTGGCCATTAGCACCAACCTCCTTAAGACGTTTAAAGAACAACTTACGTTCTTCAGCACTCCATTGACCTTTACGCTGAACCTCACCAGGAGCATTGAATCTGTAGTAGTAACTGTTTGGGTTTTCATTGATCATAGAGTAAGCACGAATACGAGCTTGAGACCAGCCTTCGAAAGCCTTGTCGAGCTTATCCTGGTTATCTTGGGCTTGACGGATGGCTTCGTCTAAACTAAGACGGCCACACATACGGTATTGTCTGTTCATCTTTTTAATAAACAAGTTCAATCATACAAAAAACTAGACTTACTTTTTAGCGGTATCATTAGTGGTCTTCTTTAAAGTTTCAGAACGTTTCTTTAACAATTGCTTATAAGCCGTCAGTTGTTCTTCACTCATAGCATTACCTATAAAAGAAGGTTTAGTGGTCATCTAAATTGCCCTGGATAGACATACGAGACACTTCGACTTCAGGCGCATGCTTTGTCGCGATCGTTCTGCGAATATCCAAGAGATAATTAGGCTGGGTAAGACGAACGATGACTTCTTCCTATATATAAAAGTGAGTGGTGTGTCTCTACAGTGTTTATATTACCTACCTCGTCGTGACCACAATCGACAAGCATATCAGATATTTCCTCATCTGTCAAGTGATCATAGACTCCCTTGATCTTTTTCGATTTACGCTTGTATTCTCTCTTTTCAAACTCTTGAAACTGACGCTGTTGAAGCGCAACGCGTTTTTGAATAATGTCCATTTCGGACTCCGTTACTTCTTCACCAAACATGTTCTCCTTGCGCACCTTTTCGATCTTTTCACTGTTCAAAGACACGCGTATTGTTAGTTTCATCAGTCAGGAAAGTATATGGTTTTTACTTTTCAGCAAGGTCAATCTTGAATGTCGATTCCTCTTCTTCTTCTTGTTCTTTTTGTTTTGTTTCGAGTGCCAATTGACGTAGCTTATTCTAAAGTAGACATAGACTGATATTAGACAACAACTCTTTATAAACATAATCTAATATTTACAAGAACAGGACTAACTTGTACAGTCTCTGGAAGTGGTGTTTGCTTCCAATGTAGCTTTTTCATTCGAATCTGATGACCATCTTGATGAAAGAAAGTTAATGGGACACATTTGACATAAAATTTTTTTTTTCTTCTTCTCATTCCAAAATGAATGAATGAAAAAGAAAAAACTCTTTTTGTTTCTCGAGTTGCTTAAACAAGTTAAGCAAATAAGAAAGTTATAGTTTACCTTCTTTAAAGAACTTGGATACTAGTTTTTCTACTTCTGGCGTGCTTTGCTTCTTTGAACGAACCATATCAATTGTATTTGTACAAAAAAATCAAAGGCACCTCAATTTTCGCGTTGGCAAGAAAAAAAATCACGAGGGGTGCATAGGGGTGTATGTAGGGATATGAATTAGGGACGAGACTTTTAACCAATAAAACTCATTCTTTTCCATCACTTAAACTGTATGCGGTATGAATTGAACCCAATGAATGTATATACAAGAAAATGTTTATTATGTACAAATAAATTATTTTTTTGCTCGATTAGTTGTTAAGTGTCATGAACTCATCAAAGAAATCGTTGGGGTCATTCTGAGGTGAAGGACTGGGTGTACAAAGGGTACTATCTGAATACGATGAACCATCTAAGAAATTGAGCTGATAAAGATCATGATGAGGAAAGTGTCGCTTTGAATGTTTACGCGGTAAAAGATCTGGAACAAACTTGTTGCGATAGAGATCAAGTGTACGCTGAAGCAAGTTCTTTCTGCCTGCCAAATGTTTAGGATTCAACCATGCCTGTTGTACACAATGGGTCGTTAGATTTGCTTTTCCCAATAAATGTGTTTTCGTTTTTTACCAATTTCCAAGCAATTTCGTTACACCTTGACTCCTCTATCCATCGAATGCTTCCATTGGCAGGTGCATGTATGGCTCTTGGAAAAGGGCAATTTGCCTTACGAAACTCATCACTGATATCATCCAAGGATACTGCATCGAGATTGATCTTGATCCTTATCCTCTGTCCCTGTTCATCCATCATGATCGTTTTGGGTAACGGTTCAATTTGTCTCGACTTTCGTTTTCGTAATGTACCATTCATCAACTTTTCTTGACGAGCGACACGACGAGATCGCATACTGGGATATCTATTACGATACGAGTCTACCGCGCGCTGAATCAAGCCTCGTTTTCCCGCAATCTCCTCTTGATTGAGCCAAGCTAGTTTCCATCCCAAGATGTTGCACTCTGTCTCATACGCCCATCTGTTACCGTTATATTGATCCTTTTGCACGTTGGCTCGAGGATAAATCTAGATATGATTAAATAAAAAGAAAAAAGAAAAAAGAAGAACCTTACACAATTTTCGTTTTTAAACTTTTCATCCATGATATCTAAATCTGGCACATGGTGAATATCGATGCGTATCGAGTATCGTTTCACGGTTCGATTATGCGAACAAACAAATGATATCCATTCAATGCCTTCCTTGAGTTCAACTGAATCCATATGTTTGACAGCTTCCTTTTTAAGTCGTTTTCTCTTTTTTACTTTTAAAAGAGTTTGTTCAATTGACTCAATCTGGTCATAGCTGAGTAGCTCTAATAATGGTTCAGCTTCTGTTGGTAAAGAAATTATGTCTTGCAGTGAAAGTGCAATGGGTGAATCAGGTAGGGTGGATGTCATGAATATAAAAAAAGAAGAAGAAAAAACCTCCAAGCTCCACCGGAATAAAAAAGAAGAAGAGGAGAACAAAAAAGTTTTATGACGGAGAGAAGACCCTTTTCTGTCTCTGTTTATCTTTCTTTCTTTATCACACAAATAACACAAAAAGGCTTCCAAAGAATAAAACACGTGGCAAATTAATCACTTAGCAAATGCAGTTATTTTTGAACAAGTCTAGACGACAAGACTAGGCTTATTTTAATTAAATACCTCACTTGCCATTATAAAGTTTCCTGCAGGGTTTAGTGAGGATTTGTCTTTCTTGAACTCCCCTTGCTGCCATGTAAAATGCTCAGGGTAAGAGCCAGGGATTCTTAACGACGTGAGAATATGTCTAAAGTTTAGGTCCCGGTTCCAGAGTCTTCTTTGAGCGTGGTTGGTCGTCTCGGTCTTCAAACATTTTTGGTTGGTACTAGTTGTATTTGGATGTTGATCCTAAATCATTTGTATGTCATACCTTAAAAGATCGTGACGAACAACGGAAGGACCGGTAATTTGGTACTAGTTTAAATGTCCTCCAAAGGGGAGTACACACTAGGACGCATATTTGATGTCCCGAATCTCGACAAGTAGCATAACATTGAATCCATGTTTTCAAAGTATACAACCTATTCCTCTAATAAGCTCTGGATCAACACTGCACCTTTTCTTTTTTTTTTTTTTTCTCCCTCCCTTTCTCAAGTTACGCACTAGCAAGGAAGCATCAGCAGATGCTGCTTCATTAGCTTCTTTTCTTTTCCCTCTCTTCCTCAGAATCCGTGCTGTCTTCATTACTATAGTAGCTACTTAATTCTTCGTGTTTCATATGAATCTATCATATATGATAAGAATAATAGTTAATCTGACAACAACGAATGTATTATAATAACGTCAGTGACGATATTATATAGTATTCAGGTTTTTATAAAGAATCTAATTCGAAAGTTATTGACTTATCTGACTATTTCAAATATAAAACTGAATACAAAGGCACTTCTTAAAAAATGTCCTTACTGACATCGTTTTGAACGGTTAAAGTCATCGTTTGCTTTGAATTCCATCAGGAATATGAACTTTGAAAATGCAAACGCGTGATGATACATTGCATAATGGTTGAATGCAACCCTCTAGCTTCCATCTAATCTTAATCTATTATTGCTCTAATGTCTCTCAGCATAATCACCTATGTTATTTGTTTACCTCTGTAGTGTCCTACCATCCCCACCAGTATTTATTACTCTGATTGTAATGGGGATTCAAGAGCAAAGAGAGAAGAAGGTGGCTGTCTGTTTCTTGATAGATCAAATGATTTACAAACAGAGTATGTCTTATTACACAGAGCAATGATGAAAAAGATGTAAAGAATACAAAATAACCACAATACATTTGCCCTAAATAGTTCATTTAGGTTAAAAGTTGCTCTTTGTTTATTTCTGCTAGTCGCAATAAAGTTTTAGCTGCTAACATTTGTATTTTATCTTCCACAGACGAATGTATGATGTCTACTGTCAATGGTTAACTTTTATCATTTCTATAAAAACTCGATTTCTTTTTACCTTCAAGCCATTCCTTTGTATTGATCAATTCACTCATAAAGTCATTAAATAGCAGTGATTCTTGTCCCTTGTAACTCACGTTCAGAATGGTTTCAATGCCTAAGAGTAATGCCTTTTGACACTGAGTAGCTTGATGATATCGCATAGAAAACGAAAATTCAAAATATTCTCTGACAATACGACGTTTATCGGGCGTATTTGCTTTGGAAGAAGGATCGTGATGAGTCTCAGCTTTATACTTCTCTATACCAGCAACTTACTTGAACTGTGCATAATGATATTTAAGGTCATAATGAACCTTTCAACCACATTGGGATTATTTCCAATCCAGTACCTATACAGTAAGTAAGTACATAAACATATACATTTTATAAACCATACTTCAATCGGCCCTGGGATCCTTCCCACCATCCGACGAGTAAAGGGAAAAAGAAGACAGGCCCCGCTAGCCCAGCCAGGCGGTTCTTTTGTGCTTTGGGTCGATTCCTTTCAAGCTCTATTCTTTTAGAAACAAATAAAGACACGCCCAGTTGATCTGCTAAGGCATCTATTTGTTTTTCCGTCCCCTTTGTCTTATCTGTAGGCACCCATCCTGCCAACTCTCTGACAGCCAATGCAATCGAGGCTAATATGGTTTGTACTTGCCCCATATTTGTATTTCGATCATACATTAGATCAATCATGTATCTTATGAATATAAGCATTATATCAAAACAAAACCATCAGTTATTCTTTACCCTGTAACCACATCTGGTGCGCCCACTATTAATGCTTGAAGTGCATCTTGTTGTAACTGTCTAAAGTCCTCAATCTCGTACGTCTCTGGAAAGTACACAAGATATTTCGCCAGCTCTTGTCCACATTCCTCTAATAAATCATTATTACTATCTCTTCTTATGGTCCCAAAGCACCTCACATATACTTACTTAGAGCTGTTCCAACTCCTATTGATTTTCGGATAATCGCTTCTGCTTCATTTAATCCATTCCTTAGACTGACTGGGTCTTCTGTATGACGAAGATACCGAACCAAGTCTTGTACAAACCTATATACATGTCGCACACGACCCTTAGAATCTCTTGTGCATTAAAAATATACATGCTCTTACGCAGGTTTTTTAGATGTCTCTTTGGACTCTTGATCACGTCGAAGTCCTTCATCGTCCGACTCATCCTCTATGGCATAAGCCTGAAATTCATCATCACCTTGACAGAGAGATAAAGAGTAAGTAATAATAAAACAAAAATGAACAACGCTTACTGTCATCTTGTGGGTGATAAGCGGCGTCTGGGTCCAGCTCCATCTCTTTCTCTTCCTGGTCTGTATCTTCTTGTTCTTCTTCAAAAGAAGCAGCAGGTACCACCTGTTTGTCCTGTTCGTCATCCTCTAATAACAATATCCACATAGCTTCAGTCAGTTTACTTGTCACATACACATATACGCTTTACCTTCCGTCTTGAACACAATCTGTCTAAGTGCCTGTAACTCCTTATCCTCATCTAATAATCCCATATTCAAAGCATTCTCTTTATCTATTCTACTCGAAGTTGCTTCTGCCACAAGAGCTCCTAGTTTGGCTGTTTCTATATCCCCGCTATCCAAGTAGAATGAGACGCTTCGAATGAGTCGGGTATCTGGCATGATATGGTATCTGATGTCGTCATCCTCCAAATAGCTCAAAAGAACCAAAACGCTTGTAGATACATCTATAATAATAAGGTTCAATTTCATGTTATTCCCCTTAAACTTTAATTACATCTTTTCTCTCGTAATGATGCATGCTTGATAAAGACTGTATCTGACCAAGCATGAATCACCTGCTTCGTGCATTCTATCCAATCATTCAGGCCAGCGTGTTTGGCCGTGGCAGTGGCTAGTCTGGCCAATGTTTGATCTGCTAAACTCCATCTGGCTAGCCGAACGAGAGTGCACACAAGAAAGTCTTTGATGCGTGTCTGCTCTTGCGACGTGAACAAGATGCATGCGATTTGATGAGCACGGATATGATGAGTGAGTGCATAATGCAGGATTGATTTGATAACAGTATCAAATGAGGATAACGTATTATACATGCGCTCAAAGATGGCTGGGAAGACGTCTGATGATTGAATGGCGACCGGGATTATGGATGCAATAACACTATCTATTGAATGTTCATGTCAAGCTTCGATAGAACAAGGCTTCTTTTTTTTTTCTTTACTAAATACCTTCATACCCTTGTCGTATCATCTTACAAAGCAGCTGAGACGTGAATCCAACTGATTGCGATGCATGCTGTGCAGCCAATTTGGTCAACTTTGGATAAAACTGTTTGTCGCTATACCAGGCTTCGCTCTGCTGGTGACCACCAAACGCGTTAACGAGTCGACCGGGAACAGAACAGAGCAAAGAGCAAAATAGGTCAACTTGATCGTGTTCTATCTGGGAAGGGTACAGTTTATATGCGCCTAATGTGACATGCTTTAAACCGGCTGTATAGGTTTCGAGGGTATCCAAGGGCACTTCTTGGGTAATGCATTCTAATAAAACTGTCAAACTAGTTTTGGCCATCACAGCGCCGATCTCAGGTCGTTGATCTTTCAGCCACAAGGTCGAGAGTAGCTTCTCTCTATGTGGGCTTAATGAAAAGGTCCAATTAGGCAAGATTGTGTGAAAGAGATGCCACAAGTGTCTTCTCCACGCTTTGTGTTGAACCAAAGCTAATTGTTGTGATGCTGTTAGTGGTGACTCTGTGATGTTAAGCCAGCCAAGAGGTATTTGAATGCATTCAAGGACCTTGTCTAAACTGTCGGCATGTGTCAGTTGATCGAGCTGAGTGATGAACTCTTGTGTGGTGGTCATTTATTCAATTAAAATGCCAAAATAGAAAAATCATTTTTTTTTTTTTAACAAAATGGACCAGAAATAATCTACTGAAAACGTGTATTTATTATAGACAAGTGCAATAAGTTGTCTCATAGTCATCATTTCAAAGTCAAGTGCATCAACTTTCCTTCATTTTAAAGATGCTTTGACATTTTATCAAGCAAAGTCTAAAAGGTCGAGATATGCCAACATTGCACTTCCTTCATTTAGTTCAAATATTACGCCAGAGCACTTTATTTAATCTTTATCCCGTGTTCAAAAAGGGGTACACAAAGTCACTCATTATAGTTGCTATTCTATGTTTGTGTAAAGCCTTTGTAATTCTTTTATTGATTCTATTTCCTTTCACTGTGAAAAGAGTTGTCTTTAGGGCATTATAATCCTATTTTATATAGAAAGAAGAGTGAGGCAATGTATGAAAAGAGAAAATGGTCTATTTATACATATGACGCATCAATGAAGAAACAATGACCAAGCTTCTTCGCGAAATGGGTACACGAATTTACTCGTTCAGTAGTTTATACTGTGCCGAAAAGGGCTTGTTGAGTATTTAGACAACTCTAAATGAGGCGTTCTCCCATGGTGCTCTTTGCTTTCAGATTTTATCTATCCGCTACATTCACCGAATAACGTTCTTCCCCTGGTTTTGGGGAACTGTAAGTTAAAATCTCGATATGTTACATTCAAATGTTATTCTATTACTATTGGTACCATGTGGCATCCAAATCCCGACATTGGCAACCCCATTCAGTTCAAAGAGTTTATTCTTTAAGAAAATCACTATTCAAAAAAGAAGATTTGTGCAGACGTCTTTTTGGATTGTAAACATTATGCTCCCTTCCCGCTGTACATATGCTTGGGTTATTTTATAATTTCACCAAGGGTTCACTATATAATGTAAATCGTGATCTTCTCACAGTCTATATCTGACAAATATGGGAAAACCACTGACAACCACGTTACAATAACATCTTTAACAAAGCACATGAATCAATAAAAGAACCATTTTTTGGAACCTATTCAACATGCGCCCTGAAAAGAGATACAACTTAACCCTAATAGGTAGTTTTATCCAACAATCAAAAAAAAAAAAAAAAAAAAACTCATTTCAAATGCCTTTGAGGGATTGGTAACACTTTTGCATTTCCTCCAATCAATGCAAAAAGAACCTTGATACAGAAAAGGAAACCACATCCAGGGCCGGAGCGGAGCCAAATCCTATTGTCATAGGGACGACCGGCAGTAACAACGCTGGCACAAAAACCAAAAGACGGCGGATGTGTGATGCTTTTGGGGTTACTGATGAATATCCTGTCGTCATCGTCACCCAAAATACTTGTCTTTTTTTGGTATAAGAATACATTTTTATTGTATTCTAGCTGGAAATAAAAGCCCCGGTTTGGAGGATCTATAGTCATCTCACCGTATCTTTTGTGTACCAACATCATATAAAAAAAATAAAATAGAGAAAAGAACTGTGTGTAACAATGATGTACACAAAAAGTCATGAGAGCATATTTCTCCACTTTTTGTAACTTCAAAGGGACCCCATTGAATGTGTGTGTAAGGCTCATGTGACATAATGCTCATTTCATATATTTATATAGAGTGCAGATCTCCCCCCTCTTTTGTAAAAAATATATATTACCATAGAAACAGAACCCCAACCAAATTTAAATTTATAAAAAGGAAATTTATTTTTCTCCGTTCTCCCTTTCTCTCTCTCTTTTTTTTTTTCTTTTCTCATTTTTAAATTTATATGGCAACGAATAAAAACAATGAATCCTCAGTCATATCATATCATGAACCTTCTTTACTACCGCAGAATGTAGCGAGTATGGTCACCACAGTCTCGTTAGCTACGCGAGTATCATTAAAATGCTCTTCTTTACTTGTGGATACTATCTTTGGTGCAGCCAAATATGGCACTTCAATGTCCCTTTGTCTTTCCAGGAACGCTATCACTCATGCTATTTCTACTGCAAAACATTTACATTCAAACGACCAAGACAATCTATTTATAAAAACACTAGAGAAATATACCAATGCAGGATTGGACTGGGTTAGTCATACATTTTCATTGGCTGAGCTTTTGGCCATCTCTGGTATCCAGTTTACCTCACGGACGATTCAGTCCACTTTAAAGGTAGAGACTGCGCGCACATCCTAATTAATTTTTGTATTCAATATTTATACTTTTTTTTTTTTTGGCTTAGGCAGCTGAGGAGTCAGTGCGCATATTCGACAATATCTTTGGATCCAATGAAACATCACGCGCAATAGCTTATATCATCACACGCCTCAACAAAGAGTTCCTGCATGACCCAGACTTTGACCTTGCCAAAGCAGGCAGAATAGCTGTCCTGACTGGCCTGACCAAGGCGTTAACTGCGTTTGCTGTCCTTCAAAATGTCACTTATAAGCGACGAACAATACCCTCAACCTTACTATGGGAGGCCAACGTAGGCGAAGACCCTGAAGAAAGACAGAGGCATGTCCTTCAGTTCAAGCTCAACGAAGATGCCCCACCACCTTATTATTCCACCTACCATACCCAGCGCCGGTTTTCGATACCGGTTCAATTTTATTGCGACGAAACCAAAAAATGTAATTCCATGCCGATGTTATACCCCATTGCACATTTCATCAGATACGCCAGCGCTGCTTACGGAGAATCATTCATGCGTATCCTAGGTATTGGCGATATCCCCGCAACATTACCCAACGACCATCACCCAAACCATCATGCTTTTGCTCATCACACAAATAACTCTGTTCAAGACATTCTGCTATCGACCTACACCGATCCTTCACCTTTTTTGAAAAACCCTGCACTAAATGCACTCGTGCACTACGTCACCGTCGACCACACAGCCAAGGCGATCGTCTTAACCTGTCGAGGCACTCTTGGCCTTAGTGACCTCTTGACCGATCTCAGCTTTGATTATTCCGAATTCACCGTGCCCGCAACCGACCAAGTCTTTATGGCACACAGCGGCATGCTCAAGGCCGCCCAACTCCTCGCTAAGCAAAAGGGCAAAGTGTTCCAAAAGATCCGACAAGGCATGACAATGTATCCCGACTATGGTCTCGTTCTCTGTGGCCACTCCTTGGGCGGAGGTGTCGCCAGTTTGCTCACGGTCCTCTGGAGCCAAAAAAGGGGCGCCAAGTTCACAACGTCGTCACAGTCCAGTCTGCCGCCTGGCCGATCCATACACTGCTACGCCTATGGTCCTCCTGGCGTCATGTCGCTCGGTCTCAGTCACTATTGCCAGGGACTCGTCACCACCGTCGTACACGGCTACGATTTTGTCAGCTCCCTCAGTTTAGGTCTCCTCCAGGACTTTAAAAACGTCGCGAGAAATCTTCATGCAGAAGAGAATGTGACAGAAGAGATCATATCGAGGGTAATGCAGAGAATGAAGAAGCGTCAAGAAGAAGAACAAGATGATGATGAAGATCAATGGTTTTGGGCAATGATCAAGACCATGCGCGCTGATATGAACGCAGAAAAGATGTATCCTCCAGGTACTGTCTATCTGATCACAACAGAGAATGGAAAGGTGCGTCTCAGTCGCTGTGATGATGTGCACGCTAGATTTTCGGAAATTGTCTTTTCTCGTACCATGTTTATGGATCATTCACCTTATTTGTATGAACAAGCTATTCAGAAACTATATCAAATAAAACTAAAATGATGCAGTATTTTGTCTTTTTTTTTTCTTTTTTCTTTGAGATGATTGCTTTTCATATTCGTTTTGAATAATGTAACTCTTTTCGTCTTGGCACACAAGTAATTCTTTACAAGCGAATTTCAATTGAAAACTTGTAAAATAAAACCCAGTTGAAAGTCACAGAGCTCTCCCTATATAAACCTCGCAAGGATCATCAGACCCCTCCCACTCTTTTTTCCCTCTTTCTACCACTTTATTTCACCTAAAAAGCTTTCAAATTCCGAACTTTTTTTTTCCAATTCCCTTTTTTCTTCGTACCCCTTCTTTTTTTTTTCTTTGTTGTAAATTTGTTATTATTCAGTATATATAAGCGCGTGTTGTCTGCTCCCCCCTTTCCTCTTCTTTTCCCCCCTTCTTTTACTATTTTTTTGCCCTGATATATATATATATATATATATATAAATGGATTTATCTAATATGCTGAATGGCCCATCGAGGCCAAAAGAAAACCACCTGAGACCCACTATGATGGGCAATGATAAAACTGTAACATCAAAAAAAGGAGAGAGAGAAAAACGTTCTAAGCGAGTCACATTAACCCAGATCATTATATAACTTTAGGCCCTTTATCAATTGAGCGCTTCCTTAAATACCGTTAAAGCAAGAGATCCAAAAAGATTGAATGGATCCTTAAAACGAGACCGAGGTAAATACATGATATATAAAAAGTGTCTTTTTGTTGTTAACATATAAAAGATACCACTACAGTAACCACCATAACACCGTCACCACAAACATCATCTATTCTCTTTGGAGACCCCCTGCCTCGTATCAAAGAGTGGCGGCCCAAGCTATCACTCAGATCCGTACCTATCCATCAACATAAGCGAATTAGACTTGACCCGCAGTATACCCAACCAGAGATTGAACTCGAGACACACGAAATTATGTACCAAGGCTTTGAACCGAGAACGTTATTGCTCGAACCCAATTATGAACTGCAACGAGTTCATGCTCGAGGCGTCTTTGTGATGCTGGCCAAAAGAAATATTCAGCCTACATTTATCTTTCGATTACCCGAACATGCTTGGGTCAAAGATTTGTCGGGTTTAAGAAAGACAGCATCATTTGAAATGAAGACACAAGAAGGAGAAGTCTGGGAACTGCATATCAAACCATCAAGAGATACAGCAGAGTAAGAAAATAAAGAGAAATGATACATATGAGACTAACCATAGAATAGATATAGAGGCTATATGTTTGGATTTCTAATTCGACAGATAGACATGGTGCGTAATGTGAAAGATTGCGTACATGAATTGGTTCGTCATCGTAAATTACCACTTGTACTTGATTTAGATGATACCCTAGTACGATTAGTGGGTAACGAAAATGGACGATTTGTGCCAGAAGCAGATATACCCAAATGTGAAGATCGTGTGGCTGTCCTTAAGGATGGTAAACGAGTCGTCTTGACAGAACGTGTGCGCGAATTTCTGGAATGGGCACAACAACTGTTTGATATCTCTGTCTGTTCACTAGGGTAAGACAAGAAATAATAATAATGACAAAAAGGACTCATGTGTATGATAGTGATCAAAACTATGTTGAAAATGTAATTGATGTGCTAGATCCTAATCGTGTATGGATCAAGGGTATCCTGTATTCTGCTAGAGCCGAGCATGACTATATCCGTACATCTCCCGAACCTGGCAGACCACCCAAAGACCTACAGGCACTTTACTCATTTTGTGCTCTTCGTGACCAGTCACTCGGTTCAGGATTTGCTCTTCCGCTGATACTTGATGACGAAACAAGGATGTGGCCAGCAGAACAACATGACAACATCATTGAAGTCAAGGGACAATTAAATAGTGAAGTGTGGACTGTATCACTTTTCCCTGTCGTACAAGAAACGTTACTATATGTGCATACAGAGTTCTTTCGCCAATACGATACTTGGTATGCAAGATCACAAGATGCCGAACATCAAGGCTTAGTTTATCCTAAGCCACCACCCAGTGCGATATCCATCTACAAAACTTACCTAAGGCATATCTTACGAGACATGATTGCTGCAAAGAAATCATAATGTATTATAGCTTTTTACCTTCCTTTTTTGTTTATAGTTGCACAAACTGAATAAATAACCCAATTCTGTCTCTTTTTTTTTGAATCTCTTCTTTTCTTTTCAATGATCTCCATTTTACCATGCAAGGTGAAATTACTTCATTTCCCTAGATCGCACTTACACCACGTTACCCATGCCATTGTCAAGGCTTGTTTCTTTCAAGACATGAATGAGTAAGTTTAATCGAGCTTTTAAAAGGACTTCAAAGATTAACTTGAGCTATAGCTTAAATTATTTTTTTTCATTCACAGAAAATGCTTTTGAGATATCCATTGTAGCTAATAAGCAAGTGATCGATCAAGACTTTATTCCACCACTGACCATGACACAATGTCACGATATGAAGTATTCAAATGATATCTACCGAGTATTGCAAGTGGATGATGAGGGTGGACAAGGTAAGGTATACACCTTGAGTCATGTGCGGAAATTGAATTATTGTATTGTTGTAGGTGCAAGTGGAAAACGAATCAGTGATATATCTGAACCCTTAGCCCAGGGTAAATTTTCGATTTTTTACATGTCGACGTATCAAACGGACTATGTGCTGGTAAATGTCAATAAAAGATTGAATTCAGGATAAATAACACTGTATGCATAGGTCAAGGAGAGACGACTGAGACAGGCGATAGAATTGCTAGGGCAATTAGGATATCAATTTGATCAAGATTCGCTAGAATCTTATTTAGGCGATTCACCTCCGTCTAGTAGCCATACAAGTCAAGAGGATTTGAAAGAGGAGGATTTCGAGAAATCAGTCTTAACAGACGAACTTCAATGTGTCGGATTGAACCCTCATCTACGGTCAGAGTGGGCCATGACTGTACTTAAAATTTTGTCATATCCAGAACTGATCACGCCTGATGGTGATAGTAGGAGGTATTTGGGAAGCGTATCATGTGAACAAGGCAAATAATGCTCTCTCTCTCTCTCTCTTTAGGTTCTTTTCATATACAGCATCAAACGAAGGAATTTCACTTATTGCTAATCAAGCTATCTTAGACCTCTTTTCAGAAGCAGATATCTTCCAGGATGAAGAGTCACCGAGGTACCGCGTAATCCAGGTCAATTTAGCTGGTTCTAATCTCGATCGATGCGGTATTGTCTGGTCCATCTCACGTCCTTTAGCTGCTCACATGAACTTGTTGTATTTGAGTACATTCAAGAGCGCAAACGTGCTTGTCTCTTCGGATGATTTACCGAGAGCAGAAGAGATTCTGGCAAATGATCTTAAGAAAGGAATGATGGCAGAAGTTATATTAGAACCAGAGTGATAATAAATAGTATAGACGCACATTTAGTATTCTGTTGTCAAGGAAATGGGGGGGGGGAGCAACGTTTAACCGTATTTAGAAAAATATTTTTTAGATTTAAAAAAAGTTGTGAGTCACTCTCTATTCTTTTCACTTTTTTTTTTCCCTTTTTCCATCAATTATGGTTCAAGCTAAAGACTTGGGTAATACATTCAATTGTCAGATCATTTGCTTTGATGATTGACCTTGTCTATAGTGGATCAACTATTACGTATCCCAACAGTTCATATTCATAATAAGGCGGTAGTCATTGATAAATTGACAACAATCTTACAAGATGGACCTAGTCAACTACATTTTATAAGTGGTAAGCTACTTTTTAAATAAGTCTTCTTAATTATGTACGCGTCTATATAGACTTTGATATGACCATGTCACGCCATTGGATTAGAAACAAGGTGACAGACGCATTAGAGCGAAACTCTTCGTCACATGGTATTCCTGCTAGATATGACAAGATGACACCCGAGGTAGGTTTAGATATATCCATTTGAAAAATGAAACTAATGATCATCAAAGTACAAACAAGAGACAGCCCGTATCTATAACAAGTATTATCCAATCGAGATAAATCAAAACATGACACACGATGAAAAGGTACCTTATATGATCCAGTGGTGGACAGAGGCACACGAAAGCATTATAAAGCAAAGGATATCCAAAAA